>CM044560.2:19047589-19350089 GCA_024416835.2 Perccottus glenii | reverse complement strand
AGGACTTGATCAAGACGTAATAATAATAATAATAATAATAATAATAATAATAATAATAATAATAATAATAATAATACATTAAAAAAAGAAAACGGTCCACATCACAAATTGTTTGCATCCTATAAGATTATGTCACACAGTTACATTAATCGCTTGCATGCAGCTTTTTACTGTGCAATGATTATGCCAAGTGTGCCATAGGATATACTGTAAATATTGTCAAAAACACATTATTACTGACATGGCCAGATATTTTTTGTAACCAGCCTTTGCTTTGATTATGTGATTGACTGTCTCACTTCTGACGTACAACCACTAATTTGAAGCCACAATTTGACCATGACTATTTTAATTTAATATTTTTTGAGGGGAGGCTGTAATGACTTGAATTGAATTTAACTGTGCCAAATATAGAAGAGAACCTTGCTGCCCTAAATTGGTAACATGAATGGCAAATGCTGACAGATCTCAGTCCTTTGATTTGCATCAGTGCATGTCTTTGAGGGCATTTATTATGTATAATACCAAATAAATAGATTAATTTGCATATTGATCCTGGAGGCTATGACTGCCAACATTTAAAATATATTATATATATATATATATATATATATATATATATATATTTAAATGTTTAAATAGGGAAATTAAGAAAGAATTAAGAAGTATTTACTTGGGAAGTATTAAAGGACTGATATGACTTTTGATCAAATGCTGTGACTAGAACAATATCTCATTAAAGAGTCTGGGTCACTTCCAAAAGAGACGAAGGATGGGAGAAAAACTGGACTCCCCTTCTTCAGAACTATGAGTGTTTAGGCCTTAAGTATTAACAGGCAGTGGGTTATTTCAAGCACAGTCCACTATACTCAGCAACTTTGCCAACTGTAAGCAACAGTGCAGTGGGAATAAATGGCATTTTAAATGTTTTGAGACAATAATTGAAAACAAAACATTCTTAAAATTAAAAAGATGCATTTTACATAACAGTACATCTGCTGCAGTACTTGCAAAAGCGATTAAGCCAGAGTCAGAAATGCCTTGCAAGACAATCTATCTAGCTTAGCTGTGTCTCTGTCAAGAATTATTGGCTCTCTCATTCCACTCTTAAATCTCTATGCACAACACAATTCAATTCACAAATAAAAACTCATTGTCTTTAATTATATATTTCCCAGTATTGACTTGAATTTCAATAGTGCTGCTTCGCACTTCATTAAAAGTCAGTCGAGTCTGAAGCTGGTCAATAATATTAAACAAACGGGCTCCTTAAAGGGCTCCTACTTGCAATCTCAGCGACTTTCATACTCTTTTTCAAGACAGATCCATTTCTTTAGGCATATAGGACACAAGTTAATTTCAAAGGGCAAGTCTATTGCAACAAGCACTCTCCTTTGTCCTCTAATATCTAAACTGTACTTTCTAGGGGAATAGGGGAGCAATGGGTGGAAGACATATTCTTTACAATCCTTGGCGTGTATAAGATAAAGATATACCAATATCCAAAGTATCCAAAACAACAACAGTCATTTCTCCAACAACTAATCACTTAAAATGTGTGCTTCCTGACTTGCTTCATGGCTTGTAAATCTATTGAGTTGCAGGAACAAATGTAGTAGTTACAGTAGAACTCCCTAACATCCATTCCCATGTATGGCTTGAGTAAATAAAGATCTTAGACAGTGAGTTTACAACAGCTATCTTTACAATGAGAATACACTTCTACTTGATGAACTGTATGAACATGTGACAGTTTAACAAAGAGAGAGATTGGTGTTCATACGCTGGCTATAAATGATAAAAAATAGCCATTTAGCTGCCCACAGTCTGCCAACAATAGACTTACCATGACACTTATAGAGAAGTTTGCTGAGTCATCGAGTAAGCTGGGTTTGAAATGTACGGTCGACTTGTCCTTAAAGAAAACAGAGTGGCCACTGAGCATCTAGGTGAGTGATAACACTTGTGATTTGTACTCACACTTCTAAGACTGGCATCCATCCAACCATAGCGTATGAACACAGTCTTGTGGGAAAGCTCAAGTAACAACAGGGCAATATCAATATTTGCTCTTTTTTCTGGGGAGTCTTGGGTTAGAGCCATGCCTGCTGTGGTTCTCAAACAAGTGGCATTTAATGCAGTCATGTTCAATGGTTATCCTTACATATACACATATGTACACATATAAGCCAACAACATAAATCCACTAACAAATGCAACATTCCAATAGAAATAATTGAGGATACTTTGTGATATACTGTTGTATTTTGACAGAGCTGCTTTTAATTTAGGAGAAGAGGGCTCATATGGTCTCAGTGGGCAAACACATAATCCTTTCACTCATATCCGTAAGACACACATGTTCATGGACTTATATGCCAAGACACAGAAAACAACACCATATATTGCATTTACTGTAAAACTACCAGTACTTACCCAATTTGAGTAGAATTACCCGTAAAGATGTGATTCTAATATCTTTAAATAAAAACATAAATGCTCATCTCAAGGTGCGCTCTAGAGAAAGCACAAACTAAAATACAAAGATGCTCTATGTCTCCATCCAGTCCATCAACACACTCACACACTTACTACCAAGCACTGGTTACTGTGGTAACAGTGTCTCCCCTTCGCCAGTCTGACTGACCCACAGAAGAATAAACACAGTGTATCCTTCTAACATGGCACTGCTGCCCAAAAGTATGTTGACACACAAGATAGGAGTGACTGATCCTACACTGCTGAGTCATGGTTAATATTCAAACGTAGCACAGGCCACAAAGTTACAAAGCTGGCGTTACATCATTAGAAGATTTGTAATTTGTTCCTAATTTGTTTAAACAGAATTCAGTTTTGGAAAGGCTATGCTATTTTTTTTCTTGGGAAATGTATAACGTTCTTAAGAAGTCATACATTTAAATAAAAGTCAAATAACACAAAACGTCCTCAAGCAGCTGCCTTTGGAATGTGGATTTACATTATTGTTAATATACTATAAGTGAAGCACCACTCTACCCCTAACTGTGCTGAATGAATCCTCTGTTTTCTTTACAATCCCTGATCTATAATGTACCATTCCTCTTCCAGTTGTCCATCTTTCGCCACATTATCCTGTCGTCTAGAGTTCATCTGCCCTCTGTCTGACCCTCCACTGCCACTTTCTATGGCTCATAAAGCCCCATGGCTCTCACCCCCAATGACTACCCACCAAGCACCACCATGGGTACAACACCGGCCTTAGCCACTCCAACACAACTGAGTGACCAAACTCAATTACTTGTGCCATTTATCTCCAATGGGGCCTCCTGGCCCCGTGGCTCCAGTGTAAATCTTTGGCCCCAGTCAATAATCTATTCTCCAACTCATTCAAGGACCCTCCATTGTCATTAGACAGAGCAGCGATGAATGGGGGTGTGGGTGGAGGGGAATTGAATGGTGGAGTGTGAGGAGCAGTGGTGGGAGCTTATGTGAGACAGAGGAACCAGTAGTCATCCATCTAACTCAATGACTTGTAGTCACAGTTGATTATGGGTCGTAATGCAGACATAGCATCAAACACAGACATGGTTAAGAGCCAGCAAGTGAAGGTCAGGTTGGGGGCTTGCTGGTTAGTGGGTCTTCACACAGGTAAAGTAAATTAACAGAAACATTGGAGGCAGAACACATGACAAAAATAAATTTAAGGTCAATAAATTGTAACCCATAATGCCATTGGACTACTGCTTTAAGTTCACACAAATTTGTATTTTTGATTTTGTGAAGGTTTGATCATTTAGCTACATTGACTGTATTTTAACTGTTCTAACGTCAAGCTAATTGCATAATGTTTAATCATATGAATTTATCCAAATCATTTAACTGTCACTTTCTTATTTTTCTGTTCTAGTTGTAGTAGCACTGCAGTATAAGGACCAGTGTTGGAAGTAACGGCGTTAGAGTATAACGGCGTTACTAACGGCGTTCATTTTTCAGTAACAGAGTAATCTAATTAATTACTTTTCTCATCGTTGCAACACCGTTATCGTTACTGAGAATGTAAAGTGTTGTGTTTCTACAATTTGGTTGAATAAAGTGCGAGGTGTCATGCTTTGGTTACAGCTGCTGCTGGAGAGAGCAGGGGTGTGTGGGCGGTGCCCTGCTCACGCGGTCTCACTGCGCACTCTGACTAACACTAAACACAAGACAGCGTCAGCGACAATGGTGAGGAGCCGGGGAAATTCAAAGGTGGCGTTCTCGAACTGGAAGTACCAGCACTACTTCTCGTTAATTGAAATTAAAGGCAAGAATGTTTCTGTAACATTCTATGTCCAGGAAAAAGACTTTATCCACGTCTGCCTCAAGCAACTCAAATCTTATGAAGCACCTCACATCAACACATGCTAACACGTCACTTGTTGCTGCTGCCGACCAAACCCCAAAGGCAGCTAGCATGAGTTCCAGTGAAGGAGACAGAGCCACTTTTAAAACAAGCAACGCTCGAGTTTACGTGTCAGCAACAACCACTGGTTTAGTTGTTAGATGAGGAGTAGATTAATGTATTATTTATTTTCTTTGAGAATGAACAACATGTTAATTTACAGAGAGAGTTGGATTGGGTTTTGTTTATTGTGCAATAATTTACAGGTACAGAGATTTGAACTACTTAATGGCCAGGTCTCCCTTTGTTTCTTTTTACACAAGTTTACATTTGTGTGACTTAATTTTGCCATTTTATTTTATTTTCAATATTTATTTTTTATTTCTATGTATATCATATAGCAGACTGCAATCTATTGAGTTGAAATAAATACCAAATGTTCTAAAATATTATAGTGTTTTTATTCTTCAATCAGTTAATTTAAACATCTTTGATATTTAAGCTGTTATAGAGCGTAATACCCTTATAGAACATAAAAAATAACTTCAGTTACTTTGCTGAGTAACTGAGTTACTTTTACAATGTGGTAACTGAGTTACTAACTCAATTACTTTTTGGGAGAAGTAATTTGTAACTGTAACTTAAGATGACCAACACTGATAAGGACCCATTGTTCCAAAACCAACAAAGCTCAGCCGATTAAGCCAGAGCCCTGTGGCCCTACCTCTACTGTATATGACAGCTCTGCAGGGTAGTTGTTAAGTGTGTGTTGCCAAAATAGGGAGACAATGACAACTAACACTAGTATCAGATGTCAAACTAAAGATGTCATATTAGATAGATAATTACAGCTGATATAGCAGTGTGGGTTGCTGTGGTGCTCCCACAAACTCTGGGCAAAGCGATCTAATTAAATGATGAGAGGGCATATTCATCCTGTTGTCTGAGAGTCCACTGCTGATGGATGGGATAATGAGTTTCCTGAAGAGAAGCAGACTGGGATAATGAGTTTTATCCAGGAGAGGCTCACAAGGTTCTCAAGGAGGTCTGTCACATCCAAAGATAGGTGACAAACAACTCAAGACAGTCCAATGAGTGCGCCTGCAATTGAAGAAATGGCATCATAACCGTTGGCTGACGCGGGCTATTATTTTGCGTGGCTGGCTGTTAGGAATGAAAACTGCCAGACTTGTTGGCATTGCAATCAGTAAAGGCGATCATTCTGCATGATGGGGAGGCTGGCCTCTGGCATCTTTGGCAGACTGATTAAATGACGGTTCATTCACTGTGTGTCCTTATGAGTCACTGGAGCAAGCCTGTGACTCCCTGTAACAACTCTTCTACAGTATGTAGAATGCGGGTGGACTTTACAGCACTGCACCAGTTATCCATACCCTTAATGATGACATTAGATGTCAAACTTTATTCCACACAGTATCTCTCTACCAGTGTTTGTCCCTCATTGTATAGGATGTGTATTCTCACTTACAGTTTATTTACTTAATTGAGACCAATACAGAAAATAATCATTCATTTGTTCCACATTGGACCAAAGGACACGTTATGTAAAGTCCATGTGGAAGGTGACATCCTGATCTTCTAATGAAACTAACTGACCTTAAACACATAAACGTGTGTACAGGCTAAGTGAATGTTTTGGTGTGTAGCTCGCTCAAAAATATTTGAATGGAAGTTGTGTGGACTTTGTCAGTCACAGGCACAGGCAGCCTGCACTCCACTGCCTCAGGCTGTTCAGAGAGATAGGGTGAGGCAAAGCCCAACATATCTTTACAGTGGTCATAAAGAGACAATGAAGAGACTTCTTTCTGCAGCTTTATGTCAGCTGGCAGCTGCTGCCCGTTCCACCAAGTGCAAGTTACAGACAGAAACAATAAACAAGCAGCATACAAGACAAGCTATGCATTTATCTTGTATGTTGTCTACACAGTGCAGCAATGTGTGGCGTCAACTCACACAATGTATGCTAAACCTGTGTTTTATTCATAAATTATAAAAAAGCAACTATACCTTCTAAATCATTAGTATTAATCTAATTTTGAGAACCACTTTGGTAAAGACTGACATCAATTTATCATGAACTTAGAGAAGTTCAGATGAAAATGCCACTTAGACCCAACAGAACTCATGCAGTTGAGTTCACTCACAAGTCAGAACAGGTCCAATAAAATACTTTCTTTTTGACTAAAGATTTCCCAATTTGTTTTCTGCCAACTATCACTATCTTATTTAATACACTTTAATACATGTGTTGAAAAAAGACTTGACCAAAGGAAAGAGATGCAGAGACAGTGTTGGCTTAAATATTCAAAAACTGCTGCCACCTTGTTCTTACAACAAAATTGTAAAATAAGGATTAAAAAAGGGGGCAAGTGAGGCAAGGGTAAAATATTTAAAAAGTGTTTGTCTCCAATGACTGGATACAGTGCACAGTGAGAAATTATGACAGGGAGCTTTAACTTAAGTTTAACTTACCATGATCTGGTGTACTTATTGGAAAAATAAACCCTTTCAGATTACCTGTGTCTCACATAGTAATATACAATAAAATCCTTAAATGCAATAGCATTCTGCAAAACTGCAACAGAATCCAAGAACACAGTTTGACATAACCTGCTACTTCAGCAACTTCACAATAAACAGTGATCTGCAAAAGTAACCAAAAAAATAAAAGAAAATCTTTAAACAACCCATGGTCAGGTCAGTGATATTTTTACATGAAAAGTCCAGAGTAGAACTGGTCAAGAAGACATCAAAGAAACCACCAGAAAAAACAATGTAAAACAGCAATCAAATGGGTGAAGTGAAGTATCGAGGCCTTGGAGTTATCTTTGCATTTAAATGCCTCTGGATAATTTGGAAAGTTTGTAGCAACTGTTGTCCCTTGAGAAAAATATGCATCTCACATTCTGGCTGTGGCTTGATGTATCACATCTGCAGCCATGGCCTCGAGCTTTTCATGTTGTTTGCTTTTTAGAAATACATAGATGCAACCTGTTTTCTTTCTCTGCATGTCATAACTAATGCACAGCACAATCAAAGTTTCTGGGCTTTTACCAAAAGAGAGGTGAAACATCTCTAACAAAAGTGATTTCAGGATAAAACCTTTGAAAGAATTCTTTCATGAGTCCTGCTCACGCATTGAAAAAAAGCACCTGTAACAGGGTGCAGCATTCAAAAGTCACAAGAAATACTGGAATGGCGTCAATCTGACAGTATGCCCTCAGGCCTTGGTGGTGTCTGAAAGCACAGACAGAAATATAAAGAAGTCTGTAAAAGACTAAAAGACTTCTTTGGCTCAAAAATGCTAGTCACTTGGATAAGACAGGCAGTGATATAAAACAAAACTGCGTGCCCTTTAAAGGGAGATGTACAAAATGCTCAAGGTGCTCATGAATGTTCATGGCTGCTTCCAAGCCATTTAAACTACTGCATGTGTTGCCTGTTGTTTATCTCTGTTTGAGAGTCTCAAGTGGACTGAAGACTGAATCAATTCTCATTCTCTCAATGGCTTCTATCCATTTGCAGACATGCTTGGTGGAATATACTAAGCATCTTATAAAAGTGTACATCTTACACATACACACACACACATATATATATATATATATATATATATATATATATATGTGTGTAACTTATATAAGTTACATTTGACTATGGTGGCAGAAAATCAAAGACATTAAAAAAGAATAGAAGAAATTCACCAAAAAGGTAAAAAAAAAACATTATGTCCTTACAAAAAATGCATAAATGTCACAGCAAAATGTACCTCTTGGCTGAAAGCATTCTTGCATGACAAAGGAGCTTTGGATGTTGGATTGGGTTAAGTCAGTGGTTCCTATGTAATTATTTTTACACCCAAGCACCCCCTACCAGCTCAATGCATTTTCAGTTGGAAAAAAGGGGTAAAATTCAAAGCTGTGCCATCAGTGTTGCTCTGAAGGCTGCATAAGGTTGACTATATTTTATAACTAAATGCATATGATGATAGTGCCAAATTTTATGGAGTGCACTTGAACACAGCATCATGCGTAACACATAGTTTTTCTTCTCACTATCATTTGTCAAATTATTCAAGAGACATACAGCGGGCTTTACCTTGATTAGTGTGTGAAGGGTAAAGCCCTCTCCAGCAATATAGCACTGTCCTGCGACTGCAAATGGGAACATTTTTTAAAGATAATGAAATCTATTAGGATTACTGAATAGAAAATTCATGTATAAACATATTTATTATTTTTAAGAAATCTTTTCATGGATGCTATTTTTTGTTCATATTTTTTCTTTTATTCCGCATACCCCCTGAGATCCCTTCACGTACCCTCAATTAAGAAATGCCGAGTTAAGGTATTGAAACTTCTTAAATGAACAACATGTTGAGTTGAACATGTTGAACATTTGAGCCTTTTTAGTGTCAATCCTACTATAAATAATTCAGCATCATTCATCAAACTAAGCAAAACTTTTTGATTTTGATTTTTAACAAGAAGCATGAGTGGGTATACTTTGTAATTCTAGAAAATGTTATGTTTATGGCTTTAGAGAAAACTGGACCATTTAAGCGTAGCAATGCAGAAATTAGTGTTCTCCTGCTCCATTGAAAGGTTGGCCGGAAGACAACACATTTATTGGAGTAAATTGAGAAGATGTGCTTTAGTGGCTTTTAGTAGTTCATACTCCTCTGTTTCATTATTGTAATACCATCAAACAATAGCACCATGGCACTAAGAAATGGAGTCTTGCCTCTGCACTGTGTTTTTACAATAAACCTATTTTCCCTTCCTGCTTTCTCAGCAGTGTTCGATTTATTAGACATCTTGATAATAATAATCCTAAACGTATGGGCATCTTCTACAGTCTATTCTCTCCGACGAGCATATAAAAGGTATAATTACCTTGCAAACTGTTTTTTCCCAACATTTTTCCAATAATGAGGCTTTGGGCCAAAGTTTCTTTTTTCATTTTTTTTTCATTCCATTAACTTTTAATTAACGTACCTAGGATTCAATGTCCATTAATGACATTGCTCGGAGGGGACATTCATTCTCATTAACCATCAATAACTCTTAAAGCAAATGTGGGCTGCGCAGTCCCAAGTGCTGGCATACACATTTAGGGAGAAGGTGTGTCGCTATGTTATTCCTCTCATTAGTTGCTATTTAAAATGTTATTTCTGAACGCTGTTGCTTTATAATTAGACAGAAGAAGTGTTATAGACCAAAAAAGTTAAACTGGCTTTTTAATATTACTGCTGCCAAAATTCACAAATAATTGAAGAGTAGGTACCTCTAATAACTAGCTTTGTAGATATAGAGGCATCCCATTAAAATAAACATTCAGTGGATTCGAAAAGTCAGCATAACAAGCCCTATAATTGTTGATATAGGCTGGACAAAAACTGTGCAGTTCAGTATTGGGTTACATTAAACTTTGAATAACTCACAATAACTGTTATGGACTTTTATAATAGATGGACAATGTACAAAGATAATCTGTAGGGTAAAGCTCTGTCACTCTGTTTACACAGTATCTAAAGCTGTGGAGATCTCTGGTGCATGCTCAGCTTGCACAACTTATACATATAACCTTCAAGGAAATACACTATTTTTGGTGCTTATGCAAGTTAAACAGAAATTGTGCAATTATGAGGATTCCATTTATCCTGTTTTTTATTTTTTTATTTTTTTAAGTAGTAATCTTAACTTGCAACACAGTTTCCCAAATCTCATGTGAATGTACCGGTTTTAAAATCCTATATACTGTATGTGTTCTGAAACCTAAATTTCCTTTAGCAAGTTTAATATTGTTGAGATATATATATATATATCTTTTTTTTTTTTTTTTTTTTTCTGGTTTATTAAACGTTTGTGTTACTAGATTTATCTTTCATCTTTAGAGTAAAACTTTGACAAGCTAAGCTAATATTTTCAAAAAGCTTTCCTGGATTGAGTTTTACCATCAGAGTGGCAGCTTCTGTATTAACCTCCTTAGGACTCAAATGGGACTCAAATGGCAAAGCACTGGGTTTTATTTCACATCCCCTTCCCTCACCTACTTTTTCCCCACACATTTTTCTTCTTTTCTTTGCTAGTAACACTATCCAACGAGTGTGATTTGCAGAAGAATGTTACATAGCAAAAATGTATTTCAGACTGGAGTGCCTTCTGACATTAATGTGTATCACACTGCACCACTGCTGCTTTAACTGTGCCACAATAAAAGCCTGCATGATGTAAAGTCATGACTTTGCCCCACTTGAAGGGCTACACATGACAAATATGAGGAATTGCAGTTGTTGCCCATGCAATGACAGAATCAGGCTGCACACTGCCATCAGCACAAAATCATTATCAATTGTTCAGTTTTATCAGTTTTTTTATCTTATGTAGTCATGCCTAAAATATTTTGAGATGATATACAGAACTGGGTTATTATTGTTGTTTTTTTGTTTGCATATACAATCTATTGTTAAATTAACTGCCACAAACACTTAATCCTGATTTTAATTTTTTTCTTTTCAACTACTGTATATCTGTCCATCTGTCTAGTGTTACTATGATCACTCTTAGGAGATGGTAAGAGGATCTTCGCAGAAGTCTGATTAAAAGGACACTTCCTCCTTGGAGACCACCCCACAGTTTCCTTTTTTTTTTCTGCGCTTCTCTTCCTCAGAGCGTCAAAAACCTTGGGTACAGGAACAGAAGGGCCCGATAGCAGGCTCACGCGGTGCAAGCTAATTAAATTAAGCCCGCTTTAATAAAAGAGGAAGTCAACTTAACGCTTTTATCCCAAGTCTGCCATCAAAGGAAGAGGGAAAATAAGGCATGGGGAGAGAAAACACACAACCTTAAGATATGAATTTCTTGCTGTTACATTGCATTCAGGCTGCCCCTAAGCTATACTCAACCTTGTAGTGGATAAATAAAACAAAAGTACATTACTGTTGAAGAGCAAAACACTTCATACAGACCGAAATTTTTCAACTTGTACATCAATTGAAACAATACTAAATATATTTGATACTAAATATTGTAGGTAAACCTTTATCCTGGCCACAATAATTGTGATTAACGATATTATCACAATAATTATGATATCATCCTTACAGTTTGAAAATGTCACTAAAACATTCTGGTATCACTTTTTGTGGTTAAACAAAATTGCACTTTGTTAAAAGTGAAAATAAAATGAATCAGGGCTTGACATTACTTACTTTAAAGCACTTGCCCACTGTGCCCAGACAACAAGAACCTGTCTGTTTAATTAACAAAAAAGGATATTAGTTTAATAATCTTTTTTTTACTGAAAATCAAAAAACTAGTGCAAATTCAGTTTATCAAACTATTTAAGCCATTCTTAAAAAAAAAAAATAGCAATGGTCTGTTCTGCGTCAGCCTCCTGCATTCAGAGAAAGCTTTAATTCAAGTTAAAATTTTTTGGTCAGAAAACAATTAAAAGTAATACACATATGCGTCTAAAACATGTCCTGTGGTTGGGCCCCCCAGACCCCCTCTCCAAAAGGTGGCCCAAATATTTTTATATGTATATGTTTTTACTCATGGGCCCAACAGTCCTTGTTCCGGCCCTGCTGCATGACGCTCATGTTCAGCGTATCTGTCAGACAGCGCTGCTCCTGAATCAACACAGCCTCGAGGCAAAAATAAAGCTGCTTTGCTAACTATTATTTAACAAACTATGGTCTACAGCCCGGTTCTCTGCTGGACACAGACTGAAGTTGCCCTTCAAAACGTGCTGCTTTCATGTTTGGGAACTTTGCAGCGGGCAAAAAGCTTCTGGACTTAGGTGTGACTTCATAATTTTCCATATCTTGGCAGAAGGAAATGAAATGTATTGGTGCAGGGCAAAGGGCAGAAGGAAGAAGTCAGGGGATTATCATAAATTTGCATGATCAAAAGTGACCACTTTATGCAGACTGCCCCAGAAATGTGAGAACAAGTTCACCACAAAGGGATATTAAATATACGAATGTGCTACATTCATCTCATCTCACCAGCACATCAGCGTAAAATAAAAACTTGGATTAAATCTGTCTGTGAACAACAGTATTTACATCCCAACTTTCTGACCTGACAGGACATGAACACAGAAGCCAGAAAATGGAATCACTAAGAACACTGGACCGTCCGAGAAGCACATGAATGCAACAGTATACTGCTAGAGTGTGATCAATCTTTGGGGTTTGATACCCATCTGAGTTATAGATACATAGTGAATGGGTCAGTGGGAGCTGTAGTCCGGTCATAAGCACTAGACGGAAGTGCTGCTCTGCTTTGGTTCAACAGGCCAATGTCAGAAATCGTGGAGAAGCGAGGAAGGACGAGATAGAGGAGAAAAGAGCCTCTCATCCTCATTATGTAAACGAGGTGCATGACTGTTCAGTGGGTCCCTCGAGAGTTAATTACAGTGGCTTCTCAGCCTAATTGGCTGAAACTAAAGAATTTGCCATTTCTTATTCCCATGCTCACTCTCCCCAACACCCCCTCTCTCTTATTCTATCGTTTCTCTTTGTTTCTCTCTCTCTTTCTCTCAAGCCCATTTCACCATCTCGCTTTTCAACCTGTTTTCTTGTTTTTCTCCTCTTGTGCTCCTCAGCACTGGCCTTCCAGCATCGCTCCGTGTCAGCCAAAAAAACCTGGCACTGATGCTTAATTTGAGCATCTGCTCCAGCTGGCAATGCATAAGCAGATTTTTACATTGCTAATACCAGCTATTTGGCTAGACTAATCACTACTGGATAAAGAAGAAACGCAGGCTCGCAGTTGCCCATCACACAGACACAAAAAAGAGATAGAGAGAGCTGGCATCTCATCTCACCTAAATGGATGCAAATTAAATTCAAAAAGACAGGGATAACAAGTTGGAGGGAAGAATTAAAGTGTGCAATACTGAGGAGAAATATTAATAAAACAGGGCAGGAAGAGGAGCCCGGGCTTTGATTTTTATAGGACAGTGCAAAGTAGCTAAAAGCTATTTTGGACACAGAGTCACAGAGATACTCTTGTTTCATGTTTTTGACACAGACAGCAGTTATATCCACTCACATGAATACATGTAAGAGGCAAAGGCCAGATATGCTACAGTGCAAAAGTGTCTTACAGTTTATATTTAACTAAAACAATAAACCAAGATATAGTTTTAGTTAGTTCGTTTATTATTAGCATACACCATCAGAACTCCAACTCTGTACCTGTTTGGCTTTCAATAACAATATGCAAACCCTGCAGACCCTGCAGACATACAAAACTGCTTGGGCATAACACTTCAGCTCAAATCACTCATGCTATTTGTTGTTTTGTGTAAAGAGTTATACTTTTCCAACGTGTAACTGTATTACATCACAGTGTAGCATGAGGTAATGTTACATCATTCTAACCTCATTGTTTGTCCATGTAAATGATCAGTTTAAATAAGATGATCTGTGGGATTGAGATGTTTATAGGTGTTATGTGGACAGGCATATTTTGTATAACACTTGGGGAAATTAACAATACAGTGTGTTTGTAGACATGGCCACTTTACTGTCCACTTTAACTGCACACATAATTATCTTTCTTAATTGTAAAATATGGACTAAGTGCAGTATATTCTATCAAAAACTAGACAAGCTCAAAAGAAATTGTGAGTGTAACATGTTGGTTTAGACATTTTACTTTTACTCTTCTTAGGGTGTGATGGGGAAAAGGAGGTGTATTTTATCCACTAGTACTACAAAGTGGCAACAATCCAAGCAAACAATCCTTCTCTAAAATATATATTTTTAATGAAAGCACACCATTCAGTCAGTCAATATGACATCCATTTACTTTAGAGAAGACTCTGAAATATTCAGAAACACAGGGAGCCTTAACAGCACTTTTGTATTTCATAAACAATCATCACAAAACAGCGGTGGTGTGGACATTATGATTAACCATGCTTGTAGTTAAAAAGGCAAACTGTAGTTTTTGTGTGTTCTCCTATCTGCACCTAGACAGCTGTGTTTTTAAAGATAACCACTATATTCATTATGCTCTGCCCAGAAAAACTATTTATTTGGTTTATAATGAGCAGATATTAAAGAGAAAATGAGCGAGTGCAAATACAGAAGGACACATAAGAGTGACAGAAAAAGATAATAGTAGAATAAAAATAAAAGACGTTGGGCTCATGAAAGTTTTTTTGATGTCATTAGCAACTTATTCTGTCCTGAAAGTGTCCCATCAGAATGTGAGTTGTAAATTTAATAAAATGTTCTATGATGTTTCTCTCCTGAGCACAATAGATTGTATTCAGCAAATTACTTTCAACTTTGATGTATAAACACACACACTCCCAATATATGGATTCAACAACAAACAAAGACTTATACAGCTTGCACCTAATCCTGCAAATATTAGTTATACTACAGTATTATACAGTAACTGTTGAACAAAAACATGTGGTACATTTGCAGTCAATGAAAACAAAGCTGTAAAAATAAACCCTGTTCCCATTGTAAAGGAAAAAGGACCAACTATTAAAAATATGCTAGTAACATTTGACAGTGCCTATTTGACACTTAAAGTCATATTACTGCCTCCACAAGCCAACCTCACCTATTTCTAGTTTGAATGTACCAGTGCTGTATCCACAGTAGTTTAAAGAGAACTCTGTTTAAAGAGAACACTGTTTAAAGATTGGGTTGCTTTGGTGTGGTCAATATCATTAATTGAGGCAAATAATGAAATACAGAAAACAAACAATGTGCTAAGCTAAATCACAACAGCATTGACACAGATAATACACTACATAACAATTCAAGTCTTGCAAGTCAGATCTATCCAGGTCAGTTCTCAAAGTCTAAACCAATCATTCAAAAATGATCCAAATGTTGAACTTTTATCCCAACTTTTTCACCAGACTTTTGTGAAGTTTGCTGTGCAGATATTTGACAGTGACAGTGAGGAAGATGAATGAGAATCATCTATTTCTGGACATTTTGCCAGCGTTCAGTGAGCATCCTCGGCTGTTGTTCCTCCTCCTTCCCATCCTTCCTGTCCTAGTCTCATTGAGTGCTGTGCTGGTCCGTCTGCGCAGTGGAGGGTGGAAGTACTGTGGGCATTTAGGAAACAGCAGCTTACCTCCCACTTTTCCTCATCCCGCACCAATTACCATGATTATCAACAGTGTCAGTCACACTACCCCCCTCCCATTAAACCGCTGTCCCACCCTTCTGTGGCCTGGAGGGTTGCGCTGATAGACGGATCCAGCGCTCCCCTGAGATGGAAAGCACTGTTGGAAACGCAAAAAGAAGAAGCTTTCCAACACCTCAACACGAAGGCAAAGCAGCGAGGGATGGGCAGAGTTAGAGCCGCACTTAACTAGTGTTCTTCTGGGAAATACATATCATATGCACAGCCGCTGCAT
Organism: Perccottus glenii; assembly: GCA_024416835.2. Lineage (NCBI taxonomy): Eukaryota > Metazoa > Chordata > Actinopteri > Gobiiformes > Odontobutidae > Perccottus > Perccottus glenii. Next base: position 19,334,305 of record CM044560.2, on the reverse strand, counting down.
GTTGTTAGTGGCTGAGAGTTGAGCTGCAGTTTAACACTTTTTTTCCCCTCACCGTAGTCTATGCACACACATGGTCATACATAGCCGTTATTGTGTTTCTGCCAAAAGCTCACTAATGGGTAAAAAAAAAAAAAAATGACAGCAAAGTCAGTGTGAATATCTTTGCTTACCATTTTCTTCTTACAATCATATTATTAAGAGTTAACATTTTCTCTATCTAAATGTATAACTAACTATGCATCTTGGCACTATATACGCAGATGTTTATGCTCTATGGATTACTAATGAATGGATAGTTTTACACTACAATTATTTCCCCATTCTGACTTTTATTAGCTCTAAAAATTGACATTTAAAAGTATGTGCACTGCTAATATGTGTATAGACTATGAAACCTAATGTTGTTTTAAACAGGAATAGAAAGAAGGAAATATTCTTGAGATAAATGATCAAATCTATGGCTACATACTGCAAGTGGCGCTTTTATATTCTATTAAAAAGTACAGGGATAAGATCCATAATGTTCTCTAGAAATTGTACACAATGCTATTAAGGCTAACTGCGCTTTTCCCAAGAGAAAACCGTGAGAATCTTTGCATGCATTACCTTTTACATAAAAAATGAATAATAAAAAAAGAACATCCAGTTTGTCATTTAAGAAGCCTGTGCTTTTGTACATAATTAACCCATGTCAGTGGAACAAAGACTAAAACCAGTGACTGGGACCACTAAAATAAAGGGCCACCCCAAACCTTTGATCTTTTGTTGAGCTTATGCTATTAGTGTGGAGAGCGGCGCAGGACGGCTTGCTTCCAGGACCCTGTTAGATCCTGCTAACGAGCAGCGCTCAGGTACTCCTAATAGAATCTTTCCTGCTCTTATTTGTGCTGACTTCAAACAGTGAGCAATGAATGGAAAACAATCTGGGCCCGACTTTGAGAATGAGGTTGAAGAATGCTTATGTGTTTGGGCTTTTTCTTTAGGCTGGCCCACAGAGCTTCACTACACTGTGGTAGATCAAAGTTAATTCCCCTCTTAATTAAGTTGAAATTGGATGAGAGCAGACAGGGACTAGCTTTTGTTTTCCTTTGTTTCAGCAAACATCATGAGCCGGATATCTAAGTGTGTTTGTTTGCAAGTGAGTGAGCGTGCGTTAGAGGCAATATAACTCTCGGTATTTGTTCCTACATTTGGCATGAGTCCATCTTAAAGAGTAAGAAAGGTTAATTTTTGTTCATTCATTTGAGGGTAAACCAGAAGCAACATGGCTGTGGGCATTACTATCATGTTGAATAGGATGCATTTATTAAGAAAAGATGTAGCAGTAAAAAAAGCAAGTAGCAAAAAGGTGTCTTGATTTGGTGAGTGTCAACCAAAGTTACTAATACTAGAGTGCAAATAGAATATGAATAATTGAAAAGTTACATGTTGCCATTTGGTTCTGTAGTTTGCAAAAAGATACATCTGGTGGTAGACATACCCACTTCCTTTCTGAGCGAAAGAGAGTGAGTAAGGGCACGCTCCATAAGCCCGTCCCTTCTCGGCTGAAGCAGAGCAGAAACCAACCACAGCCGTTGGGTGGACAATGTGACACTCTCTACGCAGTGGAGCTTTTCGAAAACAAAAAAGATGGCGCCCGCAACAGAAGAAAAGTTTGCCGCAGCCTGGTGACCTGGACATGTCTTTAAAACCACATCAACTGGAAGCTCTAATAACTTTTCATCTGAAAAAAGGACGTTTTTGTCATACTCCCAACTGAATTTGGGAAAATGTTTAATATTTCCACTTGCTGTTGTCACGTCCGCTTTGTGTGATTGCTTTATTCGGCACCTGTTTGTCCCGACATGATCCCGCTCCAACAGAAATAGTCTGTTACCCATGCTACAGATATACAGCCACCTGTCCAAGCCTGGTTAGGTGCGAGTACAAAGCTTTGTGACTATGTGTCTGTGTCGGCTGGTTGTTCTATCTCTCCTGACAGCCACTCTGCCTGCATGTGGTACGGCATAAGCACAGCGGTGCTCCATAATGAGACTCTCTTTTTCATGGCTGTGTCCATGTGTTGTGATGTTAATGAGCCCTCGCAACCACAAACATCCCCCTTAATTGTCCTCTTTGATCTGCTGCTAATTCTGCTAATTAGGGGCCCAACTTTCAAAGTTAAACGTTTGGCTTCCACCTTGAAGAGTGCCCCTGCATGTGTGTGTGTCAGCGCAAGCCAAAACAATAAAAGGCAAAAGAAAATGTGACTATTTTTAACAATCAGTCCCTCACTGTAATTGCCGGAGTTATGTTGTGTTGCGGGGCATGTTAAGGGAATGCATTCATCTGGATCTTATTAGCACTCACCACAGTGCACCTGCAAACACACACTGTATAATGCAGCGGACAGATGTAGAGGCGTTAGGTCTTTTTCTGCACAGATTACCGCAGATGCCCCAGTCGGCACAAACACATTTGTACATGCATAAATAGATTAACTCAATTTTAACTCAGAGCCATGAGCAAACATCCGCAAACAAAAATCACAAGACCACATCCAGCTAAGTTTTCTCTTTGGCTCCACCACATTGCACATTACCCACGCAAAAATCCCAATACTATTCAAATTTAAATGAGCAACCTTACCTTCTGAGAAATCACAATTTATTTTACTAATTTGTTTTAAGTAAAATTGACCTGTTAATTGCATTTGTAAGTCAAGACCTGTTATTTGACTGTCAAGATCAGATGCCATTTTTAAAACATCCAATGTAGCAATCGACAGTCCCACACAAAATTATATATGGGACTTTTAGCATAAGTGTGGCGTTTAATAGAAAATAAAAGTCCTAAAATATTATTAAATAGCTATTTTGATTAGACAATTACTGTGCATTACCAAGACTATAGTCCAAGGTTTTTTTTTCTCAGTAAAATCTTTTTAACAGATCATAAAAAAGAAGAAAAAATATATTTCTCATTTGAGCCATACAGCCTGTTCCAAATATAACACTAATCTGCCTAATGGATATAACACATCTCTATCTAATGAACTGACACCGAGGAACAGAGACACATACTAAAGCCTAAAGTATTTGGGTAAGGGACATGATATAGACTTTTTAAAGCACCTGCCATGACATTTACACCTCTGCTAAATTAAGTTGTTCACGCTTAATTAAAAGCAAGTGAATCTTAAAGAAAACAAGTAGCCCTTTACCTGAATTCACAGTCACTGGGGGACCATGCTTTATTGGTTTCTGCGAGTAATCAATATTAATCACTGGCAAGAAAAAAAAGCAGATAAAGACTCAAGGCCTCAGTAAAGCTATTGCCAACAGCATATAGCCACTTCTCATTCCTATCATACTCCAGAGTGATTAGCTAAAGGCTCGACATGAAGCAAGATGAGCAATTAATATTCTTGTCGTTGCATTTGTCACTGCACTTTATCACAGCATCGAGTGTCAGCAACTATTCACCCTATTCTTCTTTAGCAGTAAGTAAATGTCACCACATGTGTGTTATATGATTTTCTCAATCTACTTGGATATGTGGAAACAACAGTCAGAGACAGGAGGAGACACTGTGCAGAAGTTTGCAAGTCACTCACTCGCTTCAGAATGTAACACAGACAGAAGAGAAACAGTGGGCTGACACCACACAGCCAGGGGATGCCATGCCAGTCGGAGCATGGCCTTTTAGCCGAGCACTCTGTCAGAGACTCCAGTTTGACAGATAGCACGGGCCCCACTGACATTTCTCCAGGGCGCCAATGAGGGGACATCACCAGTTGTTAAAGAGAACAAAGTGGGAAAAGCACAGAATATGCATAAAGAGGTCGGTTAAAGTGGTTATTTTGAAAGCAATTTTCCAAATGCCCATACATTCAATTTCAAAATATTATAAATCCAGGTTCTATAGATTTTCAATTTCCAAAGTCCAAACATGACCCTGAAAATATATTTCAACTTATTATGAGGGTCATCTGTGCTAGGTTCAAAAGCTCATACACAGCTCATCTCCATGCAAACAATCTAGTAAAGTTCAATGATGCACAAGTTATAGGTATTCCAGCTTGAAATTACGGTATGTTATTGTGCAAGTTGGAAAAGCACAATTGCAAATTCTATAAAAGGCCATGTGTATATTGTTAAAAACATTACAGGCGGTGATAATATCTTTATTATTAAACAGCACAACTGAATTCCCCTCTCCTCACCTGGAAGACGTTAAACAAACACGGGGGAAGATCAGAGGTGACGCCAGGCAGAGAAGAGCTTGTTTATTGGCTCTGAGCTCATTAGCATCACGCCTATTAGCGTCCTGCCAGCTCTACTGCCCCGATCTGTCACTCAATCCTGGGAGACAGAGGAGCTGTCAGAGCAACATGTCCCACAACAAACACTCCCACTGCCAATTTCTGCTCCGTCTTTATTTATCCATTCACTGTCTGTCTGCCTGTGAACTATAATGACAGGTAAACAGAGGTAGGAGGAGGGCTGTAGTGAGGGGCACTGTGCTACAATGAACTGGAAATGTCTTTTGTTCAGGGTTAAATTGATGAATCAATTCAAAAGCATGAAAGCATTATGTATTATTTTTTCATATTTTCAAATGTACCATGTTCTTTTAAATTATCTTTGTTCTGTTTTTCATTGAGTCAATATTTTGTCAAATATTCTACATTGTGTGAATAGAATAACCCCTGCTCAGTTTTGTTACACTTAGATGATGTTATCACATTTCTGAGCCAAGAATGTGACAATCAGCCAGTGGAAAAATAAATAATTTTTAATTTCAGTTTTAAACTATAGAACTGCCAAACCTTTTTCCTCAGCTCCTTAGTCAAATTAGTCTGATCCCAGTGCTCTCTATTCCTCTCTGTCTCCTGAGGTCAGAGGGTACTCTTTGACTGAGCTGTAAGTCAGTGGCTTCCTCTCAGTCTCCCACCTGTGACATGCTGACATGGGCCTAACAGGAGCTTGTCAAGATGCTTGTTCCAGTTAGGTCAGTGGTGAATTGCAAGGCCAGATGGTGGGAGGGAAAAGGAAGAAGTATGATAATACATGCTTTGGACGTCCCCTCTTGGCTGCCGGTGTGAGGTCCTGAGCCAAGTCATGTGAAACCTGTACATATGTTTAGTGTTTAGGCCTTGTTTATGGCTGTGCATTGCAATGTATTTACTATGCAAGATACAAAGCCTAAAAAACATATTATTCCAAACAATGGTTTACAATTATACAAGCAAGCAGAAGGGGGTCTGGGCAGTAAAGGTAACAAACAAGCACTGGCATGGAAGAGTGAGACCCGGGCGAGAATTGGCTCTGGATTTTTCTCCTCAAATTCTTTGAAGAATACGTGCATTTGATAAATCACCATCTTTATATCTGCACTTTCAAATATTCAAGAATGAAAGATACAGAGTGGATAAAGAACAGCTGAGAAAAATGCATCTGTCCAATGAAATGTACATGACAAATATAGAATTATTGGCAAGTTATTGGGGCAGGTTCGAACTCCCACAAAGTTCATACTGTTGTTGTGTCCTTGGGCAAGACACTGTATTCATTTTATAACTGTGAATTAATCAGATAAAATGATAATAAAAATAAATGTAAATGTAAACTAAAGTTAACTTTGAGGAATTCTTTCAAATTCCTCAAATTCGTTGAGGAATATGTGCATTTGATAAATCACCATCTTTATATCTGCACTTTCAAATATTCACATATTACTCGATTTAGACATGTTGAAAAGAGACACTGACAACTTCAAAGCACATGACAAATATAGAATTATTGGCAAGTGATTGGGGCCAGGCAATGAATTGACAAAGACTTTGGTTGTTAGCAATGTAATCTTCTGTATTCATTTTATAACTGAAAATAATAAAATGATAATAAAAAATAAGTGATAAATTAAGGCTTTTCAAAGTTAAACTGTTCACTGACTACACATTTAAATATAACTCACATCAATAAACACAGAAAAGTTGAAGTTAAAGATTTCCCAATAGGGATTATGTTAACAATGCAAATAAAAAGTGGAACTTCTCTGCTCCACACACACCTACTACTTTAACTACTGGGCCTTAATTTTCTGTAGCATGTAAGTGTGTATATATGGCAGGAAGCAGGGCTAGCCTGTCAGGCCCCCGAGGGCCCTCTGCATTTGAGTCTCCATTAGGCTGATGAGGTTTGGCAGCTAAAGTTGCTGGAGTTAGTGTTAAGCTTCAGCCCTCCTCATGGCTAAGCCTAATTAAACCTAGACCTCATCCCTAATTTAAAGATAATTAGCTGTAGGGGTTAGCAACCACCACCAGAGCAGACTCAAATGTTGTTGTGCAATATGTGTAGTAATGTGTGTTAAATGGTAGTGTTCCACGGACGACCAGCTGAATCAAAGACATATAAATGAGTGTAATCCATTTTGTTTTTCCTGCATCCTTTGAAAATGTTTCCTGTCTGTGTAGCTGAAGTATAACTCAGTTGCACTTAATACGTGTTTTGATAATTGTCACTCACAGCGAGCAAACCATAGATCAAAAAGTCATACAAATCAACACAATGCAAAGAGTCCCTTGTGTAGGAGCAGTGTGCTAAACTGACCCTTGGGACCTGCCTTATGTTTTCCCATTAAACTATACTGACAGCTTGACATTTGCCAGGGTGGAGGGCTCTGATTCAGGTATGTTTTATTCATCCTATTGACTTTGCATTGCTGCCAAGATAGACAGGGAAGCAAAGGTGTGGTATAGACTCTGCACAACAGAAAATACCTGCTGCCACCGCTCTTGTGTTTACTGCTCCGATCGCCAAACACAGCACAGAGACAGCCGTGTGACACATACACAATATAGTCATCACCATGCCGACACAGAGATCAGAAGATAATCACCGCAGCAAGAGGATAAAACTGCCTATTTGCTAAGAAGACCATATTATTATTATCTCAAAACAAGCCTTACAGAGAGCTTGAAAAGTAATGTCCTAACTATTTCAGTTTATTGTGTCATTTTCTCATTAATAACTGTTAAGAATTAGCTCTAAACAAGGACAGTAACAAACAGCCACTGTCCTGTGGTACTTGTGGGTAGAAAAACATTTTGTCCACCTGTTATGTATTTATGTTATAAATACATAACAGGTGTAGTCAGTCAATGTTAATGACACGAGTGTTGCCCTCATCTCCAGGCGGGTCACGTGAGGCTGAGAGCTACAAGGCCAACCCACTCCAGGACAAAGCCCTCGGAGTAGGGACACACTGCACGCCTTGTTCCCCTTCAACTTGGCTACTCTTCAAATGGGTGTTTGCTTACTGCACGGACCCCCTCACACAGACTCCTTTAAATTATACTCCACTACCACTCACATATACATGTAAAAATGCATAATTGTACACTATCACTAAAAATCATTTCATCTATGTTACATAAATCAGTTCAATGTTGAAAGGCTACAAAGTGATGCAATGGAAAAAAAGAGAACAGGTGCACTGTTTGAGGAGAAACTTGGTCACACTGGCAAAGCTTCACCGTCAACTTATGGGTAGGGTTCTAAAACAGGCCCTTGGGCTTGATAAGAGCATACATAGCAGTTTGCGGCTGTGACTATGTGTTTCTTGCTTCATGTGCACAAGCACAGCCCTTCATGCACTGGGCTGTGATGAGTGTGAACTCAAGTCTCCCCATGAGCTTGCAACTGTTCACACACTCAGCAAGTTGAGTTGAGTACAGTAAGAAACAATGGCTGTTATGTTCCTTATTGTAGACACATAAAGGGAAAGTATATGTTATTACATGTATTTGAGCGTAACTGTTTAATTGTCTATTGTAGCATATTGCAATAGGAATCATTAGTGAAAAAACAAGATTTTAAGACGTCACCTAGCTTTTTATATCAAGGGTCTTAATAGATGACCGTGTTCAGCACACATCAGAAGCTTTGACCAATCAGATGCTTGCATAATGTCAGGTCTCAGATTGGGGACACTTCTATTGGCTGGTTGGTCTGTACCAGCTTGTCAAAACTGAATTAATGGTTGTTGATAATACAGAGACACTGGTCAAATGCTGGCTAAATCTGCTTACACAGAAACAGTGCAAAAAAATAAAATAAAAAAGTACATACTGTATATTGTAAATCTGAAATCAATTGATTTAATTAATTTTTCTTTAAACCTGTCTAGCAATATGGACTAGGAATATTACACATTTTTGTATTTTGTCTGCAGAATTGTCTATAACAAAACTAAAGTGACACAGTTTACCCAGGCTATTGTCTACTGCACGGTCAAAGTTAAAACCGCCCCACTGTGCTGCTAGGCTGCATTACAATAGACAGAGCTTTTCCTTTTGACCTTAGATCAGATCAGAGACCAAAAGAGACCAATGTGGTGGTTTTTGGCATGTAAATATCATAAATAACACATGTCACTGATGAAAAGAATTATCCATTCCAAGACCATGGTCAGTATTCAAAAGTAATCAATCAAATACTGGAGACATAAACCATTGGCAAAGCTAATGTCTGAAAACTTCTCTGAACAGATTTTTATGTACACATAGTATGATATTTGACAAACACAGAGCCATCTTTTGCTTTCCTGTGTCTGCCTTACTTCCTAGCATCTGGCTAAATCTCACCAGTGTCCTTGCTAACACTCTCGGGTGAACCAGGCCATGTCAAACCCGAATCCATCAATCACTCAGCACCCGCCGAGGGGAGACAGAGGCAGAAATGGAGGTGACGGCAGATAGAAGGGGGCGCTTGGGGTGAAGTATAACCACCAGTTCTACTCTTATCACCTTATTGTGCTCTCTCTTAACCTTTTTGTCTCCTTCTGAGAGAAATGTAGACTTTTGGAGTCAGCTGTCAGACATATTTGAGGAGGGACAAGTGGAAAGCATGGGCCAAAAAGAAAGAGGGTAGAAGAAGCTTAGTGTGACTGTATCTGTAGGTGTGTGTGTGTGTGTGTGTCCCGTGCAGAATGAAGTGTCCCTGTCAGAGCCCTGCTACCCCTGGGCTCCTCCTGATTAATTGTCCGTCGAGCTCCTGTGATAGCCACCACTTTAACCAAGACTCCCGAGACACTAACCCATGTCCCATCCCTGCAGAAAGACACCTCTCCTTTAGTGCAAGAGCCCGCCTGGCTGCCCTTCTCCTGCTAAAATTAGGAGAATTTCTCTCTGTCTCACTCTGGCTGCTACAAATAATCTTACATCAGCACCCTGTTCACCTTGCCATCGGGGGATAATGTCTCTCTGTGGGAGGGAGCTTTTGGAACAAAGGCGGGGGGTTCGGAAGCTGCATGATGCGCTTTGTGCACCCCCCACGTGTGTGTTTGTATGTGCTTCAGTGACTGGCTGAGATAAAGCACCCCTGTCTCAGGTAAACAGTCTAGCACAGCAGGACGAAATGGCAGGGCTGACTTTGGACCTGGGTTACTCATCCTTCTTTTTATCCTACAGGATTGCATAGGCCTATGCAAGAGGTATGAGAAAATATTGTATGATCTGTATTATATAATTTGCTTGAAGGATTACAAGATTTTATTAAATTATGTGTTCCAGCAATATAACATACTTATTTCTGCATGTTGAATACTAAATGTCAAACTCAGCATTCCTCCCTCCAGCTGCACCACCAGACCATCTATCAGGATCTGGAGAGCTATAGCAGCCCCCCAAAAGCAGCCAAGGTCAATTGCCTTTTCCAGTTTCTCTCATCCTGTGCTTTATGTACCTTCACATCGAGGAAAAGGGAGCTGCGCTATTTTGCACCTACTTTGCTGCAAGGTGACTGCTGCTACCAGCAGCACCAGTCACACTAAAACATTTTATTTTCTTTGAACTAAAGCTTACTGTTAAGGCTAAAGATAATAAGAAATTCCTGTGTATGCTTTCAAACCTCTTCAATACAAAGATACTATTTTTTGTCAGTGGCATTGGAATCCATTAAAAAGAGAGACTTTTGATACATATATGGGTTGTTCAGAAGATTCTAAATCTCATGTGTCGATGCAATAGAAAAACTGTATATAGATGACCTTATGGGTGATCTTAAAGGAGCAGTAACATCTCCAACATGGTCGCTGAAAATGCCATTGATCAATACTAATGACTCAATTATTACCTCCCTGAGCAATGAGACTGCTGTACATTTCCAGTTTAAAGGCTGTGTATATACTGTAGGGGCTAAATCAATACACCTTTGTAAACTCCCATAGCAGGTTGATTAACCCAGTAACCCAGCTACTGTGGAAAGGGATAATGTCAATCAGCTTAATGATTATCGAAGTGCGCAGTATGTGGGTTTTTATTAATGTGCATCCTATTTACCATTTCACTAACATATTACTTTTATTTCTTGCTCAAACAATGGCATGTTTGGTGCAGCCATTTGTCACCCTTGCATAGATAAACTATTTTACAGTGAAGTCAGAATATCTCCCTCTTCTTCTTATCCTCTCTCTCCTGTGCTCCCAGATGTCTCCTTACAGCTGCCATGACTGACTGCATACTCATTTATTACAGGTCACAAACGCCAAGTGCTTCATTTAAAAGGACACCACCCCCTCCTCTTCTTACACAAGTGAAATATCGACCTGCAAGAATAGCAAACAGAGCGCGTGGCTCTCCTAGCATTGTGCGAAGGCCAGCGATGCCCATAGTGGCAAATGGAGAGAAAAAAGAATGGGGTGTAGAATTCATTGTAGAAGGTATAGTAATATTGTTAAGAATTGTTAAATTACTTACAGGAAAGTATAATTAGAGCCATACATTAGTAATATTTATTTATCTTGTAGTAACCATTAACAGTTGGTGAGACCTACTAGCAATGTTAGTCAAATATTCATGAAGAGCAAAATAAACACATGTAACAATTTTCAATAACATTAATAAATTACTATTTCATGATGGTTTCTTTTCTTTACTCCCTCTTAGCATCTGGGCAATGTCATGTCTGCCCTTGAACTCCCCATTGTGTTGCCCAATGCAGTTAGTCTAATGCAGGGGTGGGCAATTATTTTTCCCCAAGAGCCACAATAGGACCTGGACTGTTGGGAGGCCAACATGATGAATTCACTTATGCTCAATAAAAAAAATATATTTTGCCTATAGTTTAAGTTTGAACTATTAGGCAAACTAATATTTGCAATAAACACTGTGTATTCACAGAGTCACATCAGTTTTAGGTTTTAGGTTTTAGACCCACTCTTTAGAGTTGAAAACTATCTCTTTGAGAGTAGAGATGATAGCTTTAGGTTGTTACCGTTTGGAGCATGTTGTAGTGGAATCAACAGATCACTGCAAAATATTGAAGGAAAAATATATGCAGTGTTTCATCATCAATAAAATGTTAGTAAATGCTTTGTGGGCCGGATTAAACAGTCCAATGGGCCGCATGTGGCCCCGGGCCTTAGTTTGCCCACTTCTGGTCTAATGCAACAATAAACTCCAGATTTGACAATTTTCAAATATTGTTATTAAAATTAAAAATGTTCATCCAAAAGGATTTTGGTCCCAACAATGTAAGTTTCTGAGTCAAAGAAGAAAAAGCTGCTGCTGAGCTGGAGCTGCTGTAAAGGCTGCCACGCAACAGACTCAGTAAGAAAATGTCACCTAAAGATTACACAAATTGATTAGTAAGAAAGTAAGTACATTTTATTTATATAGGAAAGTAGACTACAGTATAGAGTTTATATTGCCTTGCTACATCTGTTCATTTAAGTTATAAGTTAGTCCATATGTTTCTCTTCAAGGCTCAAACATTTTGAATCTTACGGTCCAACACATCTGCAACCTGTTGCATATTTGTTTAGAGACGCACATCACAAAATCAAGAATTTGCTTGTAGTGTGTGTTCCGCCGGCCATATCCGATATCATTCAAAGCCCCGTCTGTAATTACATTGTAAATGCAGATTAGCTATGAATATTTTAGAGGGGATTACTAAAAGAGGAAGGAGACATAGAGAGGGAGAGAGTTGAGAGAATTCATCCATTCAACACACACCCACATCCAGAACTGCATGAAAAGCTCTTTTGAAGGTGGAGCTAGTCTTTCATAGCAAAGTTGTCAGCCTATTATCATCCTTTCATATGGTCGCCACTGTTATTAACTGGGAGCGGGTTTGGAAAAAATAACACATAAAAGTGAGAATAAAACACATCACTCCAATATGTCAGGTTGTCGCTGCGGAGAGAGAAAAGCCTGGCAGACCAATTCTTATCATTGGACTCTCGTACTAAAATGTGGCAGTAATGAGTGTGTCTTAACAAAGATTAGCCATAATTTCCATTGTCATTTTAATGCTCCCACATTATGGAGGCTTACAAAGCCACAGATGATGGCAGAATGTGGGCGGAGGAAGAGAAACAAGCAGACACTGGAGCACACAGAGACCGTCCCTAGAGCTGAGTTAGTCTGTCAGTCAAACACTATCCCGCCAGCCGTGCATCCACGCACACGACAATATATGCACATGTTTCTCGGGCCCTCTGTCATCACATTCTGAAGCCCTCAAAATGTGCTTGTCAAAAGGGCGGAAGCGTGACAGCTTCCCGCTGCCCGCAGGAAGACGGGAGGACAGAGCGTCTTCTAGTACAAGGACCAGTACTTAGCAGCAACAGAGGATCAAAAGTGTCACAAACTGACAGATGAGATGCCTTCACACTCCCCAAGTCTACAATGTTTAAAGCACTATGGAGGCTTGGATCTCAGTGGTTCTCCATTCATCTGAGAGCAAAGGGCCAGAAGAAAAGCAGTGTGTGCGTGGGTAAGTCTGTGGGAGTTTGTGATGTAGTGTCTCGACAATGGTCAACGATTTAATATGCATCATAGAGAAAAACAATAAACTCGATTTCAGAGATTAATATGCAGCACTCACAGTGAATTAGTTTGCTGCTACAAAATGCTTAAAGACAGGAAGAAAACTGCCACAACACATTGAAGGGATTCTGAGTGATAAAGGATTGAAACACATGGCAAATTGTTGTGTGCTTTTGGGAACAATAGTGACTTGGGTTTTTAAGCCAAATGAGAAGTAGCTCATTAACATTTTAGCAAAAGTAATTTCAGTAAAACTAATCCTGAAGTGTCTGAAACCATGGAGAACAGAGTTTAAGCTGAAGCCACATCATCAAGAGCGTTTAAACCACACCGCTGTCATTTAACAGCACACCTGAGTCCAAATAACTCCAAATGTACTTAGGAGTAATGTTATTTTTTCAGTCATGAACATGAAGACTCTGCAAAAACCAGAAGTAAAAAGGTGACACAGCTGAATTATTTGTTCCTTATACATATACAGAAGTGTTCAAAAAAGTTTTACTGTTTGTTTTTTAAATACTGAAAACTCCTCTTGGTAGCTCTTAAAACACATTTACCCAACCTAATTAAAGGAAAGCACATTGATTTCCCTGCTACTAAAACATAGTCCCCAATCTGTCTAAACTAGCGGTGGTATATTGTCAAAGAAGTAAAGCCGGAACCTCTTGAGTTTTGTCTTGTTAATGAAGGTCTTAAGCTTCTGTTCATTCATCACATACCCCACATTTTCCTCTTCCTCCAAGACAAAATATACCAAGGAAAGCGAGGAGACCATTTTGCACCAGCCTTTTCCATCTGCATTCATCCGACTGCTTGTAAACAACACTGCTGACGTAAAATTTGCATTTTACACATGACAAGAAGCTGTATGAATTAAGTGTGTACAGGCACGGTGGGTGGAACTCTAATCTATTTGTGACACCCATCTCACGTTTAGCAGCTGACAATGATGCATTGCCAAAACACACGTTTGTATCTATAGGCGATAAATGGGGGTGTTGTGCCATAAAAGGTCACATAAGATATGATCCAATCCGTTCTGCAGGCAGCACGCACACACACACACACAGACACACACACACACACAATCCAACTGGTTATGATCTCATCTACCAGTCAAACTAGAAAACCATGCCTCTACTTGTAGTTTTTTCTTTACAATAAACATCTGTGTTCATTTATTACATTGTATAGGACAACTTTGAAACAAACATGTCTCAATGAAGGTTAATTAAAGAATATCCAAACAATGCCAAGATTAAAACCAAAAACACCATTAAAGACAATAAGGCAATAGACTGATGATTGAGTAGGCTATTGCTCATAGTCTCCAGCCCCGTTGGAATATTAGAGTGATTTTTCATAGCGCTTCTCGAGATGCATTGTGGGTGCATGTATTATTGATGCTGGTGGTTCAAAAGCGGTTTGTTTGTTGAGAAGTGGAGGAGATTTATAGCAAACTTAATAGGTTCTACTATTCTAACAATGAAACCACAGTCCAGATTACAGAAACTGTTTTTTTTTCTTTATCTGGTTGCAAAGGGAATTCCCCACAAGAGAAAAAGACAATCCAACAATAAGAAATTCCTTTTGTGGTAAGTATCTTCTGGCTATTGCTGCTTACAAAGTGGTAATGTACAGAAAAATGCCATTATGCATCAAACCCTGTATTATCAGAATAATCTTGTTCTAACATATATTTCAAGTGTATAATTAAAAATTGTGTCATATCACAAAGGTTTACACAGCTTCTCAGAACACACTGAAGTGTATCGGCACCTGATCAAAGACTGCCATTCATGTCATAAAATGGTGGTGGTGATGGGGGTCAGCGCTCTTTTAACAGGCGACACCAGCCATAGATATGACTGTAAGAGCTTCTTTGTGAAGCCAGGCAGAGCTGTGTGGGCTGCTAAATGTGACACCATTTCTCCCTATAGTTGAGATAGAGAGAAACAGAAACGACTATGAGGAATAGTGTACAACCGGGGTCGGTCTAGAGCTGGGAGAATGCAAAAAGGATGTAGAAGAAATAATATTTTCTCTGTCTCCTACTTGTCTGATCTCCCCACTCTTCTGGCCTCTTGTAAACATTTAGATATAGTATGGATTCACATACAGTATCAGCCACACACTTTCTACAGGACATAAGGGAGGTTTTGAGTGATGCTGGTAGTGTTCATTTAGTCATTTAGGAGACGCTTTTATCCAAAGCGACTTACATAGTTACATTTTTACATTTTAGTTGACGCTTTCAAAATCCAACCTAAAGCCAAGACATGGCTCACAGTCAAATTTTGTGATTTATTTTTTAGAATGAATAACAGTATATTGACAATAAGAGATCATTGTCCATTTCCGTTTTCAATTATTTCCATTCTTTTAGTACACAAACTCATTTTGTTTGTTTAACTGGAAATTCCCTCAAAAGAGGTTCAGTTCTTAATTGTTCCAAGTTCCATTTGGTCAATGAGACATCTTTTCTTCCACAAATGCAGAAGGTTCCCTTTATGTCCCATGTTGAACCATCTGCTTCACCGGTCCACAAAAATATTATTTTAATAGCTGACTACATTCATTTGCATAAAACAAAGCATTTCACACAACTTAATTGTTGAATTTTAAGCCAAATTACTCCATAAATCTAATCGAATGTCACTTCCTTAACTTTGAAAACGTTTTCAGAACATGTCCTAAGTTTAATGTCACCTCTATGGGTCTAAGCTGACTCCTACCTAATGAGAAAAGTTTATAAGGATTAGGTGATAAACTGAAGAGGCCCAATAAAGCAAATTGTAGAAGAGGTTGGTTAATATTGACTATAATATAAACTGGGTGCGTCAGCAGATGAATTTGGATGAATTACATAAAGTCATAATGTCATTTAGAAAAAAATAAATGAAATTGTATTAGAACAGCCCATGGATTGTATGTATAGTTTAGAATTTCAGAAATCTCAAGAGGCTGTTTCCCCTGAGATTTTGACTTTATTCAACTGAGCCTCTCTAAACAAGACTAGATACCCAGAGCTACGCTATTGCATTTAAGATTAAAATGTTTTTAATGAATGCATTTAGACATTTTGTTGATTAACACAATAAAGATGCTTTTACCAGAGATGGTTCTCTTCATTATTTAGAATTACAATCATTACAACAGCAACCATTCAAATCAGACACACAGCCGCACATGGAAAACAATTTCACAATCCACATGAATATTCATAAAGACTTTTGGAAAATAACCATATAGTTCAGCATCAGCAGCTGTATACATTTTCCAACTGTGTCTCCCAGATAAAACATATAATGCCATTTAAATAAAGAACAGAGCAGAGCAGGGACTGTTACAGCCTTGGACCTTCCGAGACCTTTAGAAGAAAGACAGACTCACAGTGTTGGGCTGTCAGTTTAGTCTCTATTTAAGTTAGTTTTCCAAAGTCTGTAAACCCAATCTGGTTCTTGAGTAGATTTTGGCATTCATAACAATATATTATGTAAACAACAATAGTGGATCCAAAGCGCACAACATCCTCAGAGTCACAACTATGACACAATGGCTGCAGTATTTGTCTAATCTGAGTTGACTGTCTGCTCTGAACACAGTTAGTTCCAGCACATGTCATTATTTTGCCTGAGTGATATTAGTATATCCAGGTGCATTTCTGTTTTGAAAAGCACTTGTTTTATTAATATACAAGTATATATAGGATGAACAGACCTTTCTGCTCCCCTTTGCTTTGTGCCTTTTTGTCTAGTAAGACTAAAGCCTTTCAATATCAGGTTGTAATCATATGCATTACAAAACATATATTTCCAAACAGAGCAGATAGTGTCTGATTTTCACCAAACGTTAACACACATTCATCTCTCTGGTCACAATTAAACAATCGTCAGTTAAACTCTGGAGTAAGATTAACAAATTAAATGTATGTTACAAAATTTATGACACACATTTGTATTCATATTCAGTGGAATTCAACAGAAAACACGGTACAATTCACTGGCTTGGCTTTTGTGGTTAAATGCTTTGATGTCCGGCTGCGATCACATTGCTGCGAGGATCATTGAACTATGTTTTGTTTGAGTTTATGTTTTTGGTTGGAGAAAGTGGAGACAACGCTGCTGTTTTTGTGTTATATACAAGCCATCCGTTCCTCTGACTCTCACCTGTGCTTCCCATCTCACACACACGCTCGCAGTGAAGCGCTCCTACCCACAGCTCGGTGCGTAAAACTGCGCGTCGCTGTGTTGTACACAGCCTCGCTCTCTGCGCTTTACACTAAGTCCTTTTTTCCAGCAAGGCTCTTGTTGTCAAACTGTGGTACATGATATCCCTGCCTGGGAATCACCATAAATTAGAATAATGTAATTTCACGCTAATCCGCTTTGCTTTGATCCCGATTATACAAGGCATAGGTGTGATAGGTCAGTCAGCATTACGCTTAGCGCAGGTGAGAGCTACAAATATCAGTCAATAACACAACAGCCACAGCAAAGTGCAATCTCTTAAAGACATAAAACAAAAATATATTAAATGTATTCTTTGAAATGCACACGCTTGCAGAGAATTAGGCTACACCAAACATCCTGTCAATTACAATGAGTTGTTGATGGATGAGGTAAGAAGTAAAAGAAGACTCTAGGGAGAACTTTTGTGGCGCACCCCCGCAGTGGACAGGCTGCTGGTCAGGAGCAACAATAGAGCACAGTACGCTGTTGTCAAAAATGTATGACACGTGTGACTGTGATGGATATTTGAACATTTTTCTTTATTTTTTCAAATTCAACAGTGCCGTTGTGTGCACGGAGGAGCAGACAGAGCACCTAGAATTTAGCTTGGTAACAAAACACACACATGTTTTCTATTCAGGCTTGTTTTAAGTGATTGGCAGGCTCAATTTTCAAACTGAAATAGTAGGATGTGACACATTCCTTGTTAAGTATTTGGGCACACGGATTGCGTCCACTTACCTGATTGTGAAGAGCTCGAACCAAACAAGACGCAAGTGAGGCAAAAGCCGAGGAAACACAGAGCAGCTGTTGTCTTCATTGTTGCGCTTGGTTAAAGTATAGCTCCTTTAGCATTCACATGTCCAGCAGCGTATCCTTCTTCTTTGAATTAGCCAGGAGGAGAAGATGAAGCGCTAAAGCCTCTTGTAGCCTGGGAGTTTGGGACTTTTTTTGTCGCCTATGTTGGATAACTTTACAACGTATTACACAGTCCTCTTTTCTCCTCCTTTGCCTTCCACAAAACTTGACGTAACAGTTGAACGGTTATCTTGGCGTCTTCAAAAGGTTGTCTAAAGAGTATAAAGCATGCCACTCATGCCATTACTCCCAGACTTGGATACAGTATGCAGCTGGAGACTCGTATTCCACAGACACGCCCCTCAGCTACCGGGCTCCGCCTACATGCGTTGTCATTGGTTCAGACAGATGACAATCAGCGCAGACTGTGACTTTACCACGGCTCTGATTGGCTGATTCGGAGCTGTCGGAGCATTGAATAAATCGTTGCACCTGTCATAGTGGACTCTGTGAGAGGCGACTCTCTATAGGTGTAACGGGTACAATAAAGTTTAACAGTACACAAAGGACTCTCTCTCTCTCCTGAATTTAAAATACATCAAGGAATGTAAAAGTCTCAAGTTGAATGTTATTGTTAATTAAATGCCCCCTTCATTCATTGCAACACTCATCTTGAGACTGACAATTAGAATTATTGTTAGGGATTGTCTTGTAATGTGTTCATGGTTAAGATGCTGATATCTGTTACAAAGGCTCTTGTAAAACATAAACCAGGTTATTTCTCCATATTTCCATTCTTCATCACTTATCACAACACATTAGTCCTGAAGCTTCTCAGTATCTGGGGAATTATTTCTCTATTGGCCATCAAAGACAAGTCAAAGTCAAATACACTGTTTAGATATTAGTATTATTATATATTAGAATTGCACTGTAGAGCTATTTGTAACATTGTGAAAGCTCTGACTTTGAGGTGGCATGGGAATAAGTTGGGAAGATAATGTGAGAGAGACAAACACTTGACAAAAGGTTATTAGTTTCCGCCTCCCAGCTGCTGCATAACTTTGTGCACTTTTAGGGGCAAACTGCCTCCTGGAGTTTCAATATGGCTGCACATCTGGACAGAGAGAGTGCACTCTGGCTGCACCCCTCTTCCATTTAGAGTCACGACTAACACAGAATGTCATTTTTTTTTAAAGGAGATAATTTAGCTTAGTTTCTGACCAGTATGTATTGCTTAAATGGATCCACTATTATATCAAACTCTCAAGGAGTTATGTGCAGTTTTTGAATTCAAGTTTAAATCAGCAGTAGTAGAGCTGTGAATAAAAAGCCTCCCCAAATGCCCATTACTCGGTGCATAACGTGACACAAAGTAAAGCTTTCATTCTCCCTCAGACACAAACTTTGCTCTGTTTTGTTCACTGCCAGTCATTGTGTTATCTGTCATTTCCATTATGTCTCTATACCTGCTGTTCTCTGCAGTAGTTTGGAGCCCTACAGGTTCAAAGTAATTTAACAGAACACCTGGGATGGCACTTTTTAACCACCATGTTGCCATAATGCACTGTCAAAATTGATTTCATTTGTATTCATACATTTTCTTCCTTAGGTGTTGCGGGTGACTGGAGCCTATCCCAGCAGCTATGGGCCTGAGGCGGGGTACACCCTGGACAGTGACCAGTTAGTCACTGTCTGTCATTTAGACAGACAGTGACAGACAAACAGTCACTTTCCTATTCATTCACTTGGGACACTTTAGAGTGGCCAGTTAACCTATACATGCATGTGTTTGAGCGGTGGGAGGAAGCTGGAGTACCCGGAAAGAACCCATGGTAACACAGGGAGGACATGTAGACTCCTCACAGAAAGGCCGTAGTTGGCCGAGGATGTTCAGGGGTTTGAACTCATGACCTTCTTGCTGTGAGGCAGGAACACTAACCACTCTGCCATGAATATGATATATTTTCTATATTTCATAATTTTTCAGGTGAAAAATTACATTTAGCCACTTTAAATATTCTCAGAAAAGTACATTTTTATTGTAAATGTTATTTTTGTTGTTAAGTGGTTTGTAAACCTTGTATAAAAATGCAAAATTAATCAAATTTATTATTATAATCACAAATGCAAGTGAAGTAGATCTATAGAATAGTAGCTTCATATTACCATATAAATAGAAAACAAAATGCACTTTTTTTTACTGTCATTATATAAAAGATGTATTTACATCACTTGTCTGCGTAGGAAATATTCCACTCCAGTCTATCGTTCTTTGGCTAAAGGCAGGGCACTCCTCCTTTGAGTTGATTCAAGGGTATGTTCGAGACTAACAGGGCACCATTAAGAACTCACACACACACACTTGCACACTCAGTGGCCCGTTGTATCAGATCGTGAAGAAGCGAGCTGAACTTTCCCAAGCACCTGAAAGGAGAGTAAAAGAGCAGACACTTTCACTTTGAAGAAAGTCAAAAGGTTGTGTTGCTTTAAGCTTGGTTGCAGAATGAATAGTGCAGTGAACTGTGAGGGGCACTTCTCAAACCTCCGTTGCAGTATTGACCCTTCACCAGTGGGGGGCAGTCCAGTGCTGACCTCATAGGTCACAGCAGCAGCAGAGCGTCACAGTGGGGGAGCGGTCCATCCAAGCTGCCAGCGACTCGTTTCCTGACTCTCTGTGTGACATTGGCTTCCTATCACACAGACACTTTATTAAATATTCCTCTGCAGAAATGAGCTTTTAATATCACTGACACTACAAATTTATTAAGAAATATGGAAAAATGAGATCTGGCAGCGTGTTACGAGGAGAGCCTTCACTCTAAATATGCCCCAAATGACTGCCGTTTATCATTTTTAATACCAAAAAATCCAATTTGGCCACGTTGTGTATTTTCATTATACATTATGCTTTAAGAGGCACCCTCTATCACACTAATGCTATCAATTAGGTAATTTATTCCAAGGGATTATGAGAGGGAACAAGGAGAGGTTTCATGTGTTCTTCTAGGCGTTCCCCAGTGCCTGCTGTACTGCTAATCTAATACATAACCCCCTGATTTGTTTAATGGATGAGACTTTGCTGCTGCAAGAGGCACGCCAATAAAAGCCAGAGCCCTCCAGAGGCTATTGTGCTCATAATGATGCCAGACACACAATGTGAGAGTTATGAAGCAATTTTTTATCATGCGGCACATTGTTTTGCTCTGTTGGTGCCGCGCAAGTAAAGGCAATCTCTCCCGGCAGCACAGCACTTCTCCCCCACACTTAGATAAAGCTTCAGTATGATAAACTGTCCCGGCCATATGTTGCACAGATGAGGCAAGTTTAGGTTTTAAATAGGTGTGCGGTACTGATCATTTTGCTTCTAGCACAGAAAGGCATTCTATCAAGTTCATTATCCTTTTCCTATTTCACCTATTTTTATTTTTTCTGTATAAGAGATGGAATCATAACTTAACCTTCTTTACAAAACATTATATGTCTATGAACATCATTCCATAACTAACAGGAGGGAAGATTTATTGGTTGAGAAAAAGCCTCTAGTCCTCTTTAGTGTTATACGAGGCATTATTTAACTTGCCTTGAAATGGAAAGAAGATAACAAAGTTCTATGTTTTTGTAAATCTGACACTTGACACGGACATAAGTGGTTAAAGAGGAATGAATGATTCCTGTCTTTGTCTGTTCGTACAAGCGGTCTCACTCTCGAGACTGTGGATTTCAAGTTAAAATACAACACTCTGTAACGTTAAGCACAATATTTAACTTTTGATACTTGCAATAACTTTCAATAACAGCCAGCTTGCAATGTGACAGCTTTTATAATACTTCTTTATATATCATGCTGTTATTTACCTGACCACAAGATGTCAGCACTTCAGAATGTGTCCAATTTTAAAATGACCCTGATGCTTGATGGTGATGTTATTTATAATATGATTGTAAATTCAAATAATATAATAATAATACATATGTAACATGTATATTTAGGAGTATAAATGACAGACACAGTTGTGGTTTGAAATAGCTACCATTCACTGTAGCAAGGAAAACATACCAAAGTATTTTTTGAGCCAAAGAGAATCATTTGTTGCAGTAGGTATTAGTATTGGAAACTACAATGTTCTTAAAAGCAACACTTTTATCATGTGGATCTATAGCAAACTTTGTGATGACAGACATCCCCTCAAGTCTTCTGCCATGCCTCAATGTGCTCCTATCTTTCAAAAACAATAACTTACAACAAAGATGAATACATCTCTCTCAAGATAATTCATATTCATTTCTTAGATGCTAGGCCTGCAAAATCTTGGAGGCATTTGTTATTGTCAAAACAAAATGGTTTGTATAAAAGATAATGCTGAAAAGGCAAGCAAACAGACAGTCACAACAGCTCCGAGTGCTCTAAAGCCAGTGTTTTTATGCAAAGATGGGAAACAAAATCAATAACAGTGTGCCACCATGCACCACAAGTGCAAACTCTGATAATAACACTTTGATTAAAATAATATTGTGACCCTAAAACACTGCAAGATCCAAGTAATTTGCTTTTCAAAAACACAATTATATGAAAAAAAAGTTTGATTTGTTTAAAGGATTATTAATCATTCTGGGTGTAAGTGTGCGACAGATTCTCATTTCATAATGACAAGTACAAACAGCTATAATGGGAATTTTCACATTCAGATTGCCATTGATTTTATCTGCAGCAGTTGACATCTCAGACTGTGTGTTGTTGTGCAGTCAAACACGGCAGGGCATAGATAAATGCACATGACACGTCATTTGACATGTTGACTGAAAAAAAAAAATTCAATCTGCACCACTCCCACACCTTCCTTTCTCCTTTCAGTATTATTCGCTGCTAATGGCCACTTTTTGAAGAGCTGTGCCAGTAACACATGAAGTCCATTTAATTGTATTTTAGACGTTTGAATCAGGACCATGAGACTATCATGCACCGGAGGCTTTTACATTCCCAAATGACCACACTGTCCAATGTTGCTACTCATTAAATGTGATGTAAAAAGCTAAACCACAGTTGTGTATCCCATTTTTGCTGAAATATCTGTAGTAATCGGCAGTTGCACTCGCTGTGTGGGCTTTTTGCAGACTCTGTTTCTGCTCAAGCTGATAAATATTATACATTTTCTCATTTTTAAATAATATTAAGCAGTAGATTGCAAATGAATTTGTTCACGTATGGGTTTTACTGAAGAGCTCTTTCAAAACCATCTTCCAACAATCAAATAAAATATGAAAGAATGATCTCCTTTCAAAACTATTACATGGGAAATGGTTTCTAGTCTATTGGGAACATTTTATGTATCAGGTGACTAATGCATCTGATTTATACACATTATGCTTGTCTTTTAGGAGAAGCATTATTTTTGAACAATGAGCCTATTTAAGTCTGTAATACCTCGCTGTGAGAGAAATTTAATGGCATGCAGGATGACAATGTTGTGTACTATTTGCATCAGCGTTGTTCTTCTAATATGCATGACAAATGCAAGATCAGGATTAACCAGACAATTCAGCATAAATAAGAATATTTGTACAATAAATCACTGTGCACTGTGTTTGCAGATAATTAAATCTGATGTAAATCTGTAAAAATATGCTTGTGTAAGAGTAGTTGGCCTGATATTCCATGACGTTAGATCGATACATGCGTAAAGCCACAATGCTCACTCTTACTTCTGGTGAAAGGTGGGGTGTAGCAAGTTGCAACTCCACATCTAACACAACATTCTGCTGTTCATGAACAAACCCAGTGATAATAGCTCTGATGGGGATCTCACTAAAGCATAATTAGTTCATTTATGTCCTAAAATCTTGCTGCAAGAATGTGTGTGTTTCTCCTCCTCCAGTGCTCAGTTTGTGGAAGTAGTGGAACTAAAATAACTCTTTCCTGTTGGTTGAATTGATACACACATATAAATCTTTCTAAGATGGACAAATGCAGAGTGCTATTTTTAAGGGGTTTATACACTAATGAAAACATAGTTTAAACTGATGTGTTGCATTTTGTTCAACCATACTCAAGATAGAACATGTATTAAAAGCATCTGATTCAAATGCTTTATTTAAACGCGTTAGTAAAGCTTAGACATGTCTACGTCAATTGTAGTCATTTCTGAGAAAATAACAAAATCTTTCTCTGAAGTGAAAAACGACAATGAGTGTGCCTGCTCACAGAGGAGGATTTGTTTGAATGTTTACATCACTGTGGTAGTCCAACTGGGAATGAATCATAAAAAGTGCCTCTTCCTCTGTGTAATTTATTCACATAGTCATGCGTCAAAAAACCGGAAGCAACAGGGATTATTCGGCTTTGAGAGAGATTTGCACATTCAGACTGACATTTACAGGAAATTAGTGTCTGTGCAAGGCTCAGGTAATAGCTATCTGGTTCATCATTATATTGTCATCAAACTCATTTTGTGGCCGAAGTGTCAAGAGAGACTCTGGCTCTCTCTGCATGAGACTGACTCAGTGAGCAATAAGCAGAGTTAGTGCATTACACACACATGATTACGTGGCCATTTCCTCAGCGAATGACTCTCATCAGAAGTCACTGAAGAAGCCACTGAGTGTGTAATTGTTTCCCATTAGGGGGAAATGTTGACTGCCATAGAGTTGTATCTCGCTGCAGAGTTTGCTGACGAATGCTTAATGTCCAGTGAGTAGAGCGCAGACTAATTCTGCTATGGGCTTGAGATGGAATTGCTTAAAACTCTAAAATCAAGTCATCAACTTTAGGCTGATATTGTACAGCAGGGCAAAAGTTCAGATGTGCGTTGATTCATTCGAGTGACACCAGACTTTAAATATGTTATCAGTCTTCTAGGCCTTGAGTTAGAATTTCTGCAGCTAGTGCTTTTTACATAGCTATAATAATTTAGTGTTTTAATCTTTGACATCATTCTTGATCTCTGTTATTTTTTTCCCCCGGTCACATTATTAAATCGGACACAGATTACACTGTAGAGGACTGATCAAGACTACATTTTTGTACTTACTGGTAAAGTTAGTTTTTTTTTTGTTGTTTCTTATTAAACTTATAAATTATTGATAGTAATGGTTGTTTGTTTTCCTGTCGACATTGGTAAAGGTTTATTGTGTGATATTTGATTTAAAGGTTATAAATTTTAAGGGGGGGGTGGGATTTTATAAGTTCACACTTCAACCCACTCCCTTTTGGACATTATTATTTATATTATTTTATATAAATTGTTGTTGTTTTAAATGTTTAAAATAAACTTAATTAAAAAAATGCATTTATTTAGTGCCAATTCTTATTCAATCACCACAGTTACATGCACAGTCAGCCTGAGCTCATAGCTTGATGAATCCATTGTACAGGACTTCTATCTTTGTCCGGGTTTACATGTAGGCCTACGAGAGAGAATTGAACCACTCACCGCTCCGCTCAGTCTGATGCAACACTCATGTCAGGATTAGATATGTCCATGCATTTCAAAAGTATGGACTGAAGAAGCACAAACTTATTACAATTAGACTCTTCACATCCACAGATTCCTGCAGTTTTCTTTTCCTTAATATAGACCAAACCTTTCCAAACCTTTAGAAGGCCACACTTTAAAACCATCACAGTAAAATGGTTCCAACATTAAGCACAGACATTTTTTAAATCTTAAGCAAATATATTATTTTGTAACAGCTGTTGCAGCTTAGCCAGTGTGCTGAGTGTTACTTTTGTGCTGGTTGCCACTTACTGAACTCACCAAAACTCTGAATATCTTTGAAACCCTTCTTTAAACATTAGTTGTAGTGACGAAACCAGTTCTTATAAGTGTGTGTTAATTTAGTAATTGTTTTGTTGTGTTTGTGTTTTCTCTGTCTCTAAAGTCTTTCTAACTTTCGTCTCTTCTCATCTTTCATCATGACATTTAGATTTGACTAGAACAGTCAGAATGTTAGTATGTCTTTCTTTTTGCTGTTGCAACATGACTGTATTTATACTTGCTGCCTTCACAGGTGTTACAGAATGTCACAGTAAAACCAGTGTGAAGCCAACACTGCAGTAATGAATAATCGTTAGCGCTCGCCCTTGTGAAGGTGTTGTAAATTGGATAGCTTACACTGCAAATTACCAGCCGGTCAAAAGTTCAAACGAGGCCAAGCATGTCAAGTAAAACCCAGGGATGAGGCACACAGAGGACTTTTACTCAAGTTATTAATGGCTGCCTCAAATGGGCTTTACTTCTGCTCTATTAGGCCCAAAAGAGGGGGTTAATTCTTTTTTTTTTCTGGGTAGAGCGAGAAGATCCTGTTCCCTTTGCGCTGCTGCCATCTAGAGCCTGGAGCCTGTGATGCAATCTCAGGTGAACAGCAGAAAAACACTAACACTTATAAACAATAGATATAAAAAAAAAAAAAAACAACTAAGCAAAACATTTCTACCAGTCTTCTCATTAATGCACTTTAGTTCATTCATTCATTCATTTTCTACCGCTTAGTCCCGTTAGGGGTCACGGGTGACTGGAGCCTATCCCAGCAGCTTTGAGCCTGAGGCGGGGTACACCCTGGACAGTGGCCAGTTAGTCGCAGGGCTAACATTTAGAGACAGACAGTGACAGACAACCGTTCACTCTCACATTTATTCACTAGGGACACTTTAGAGTTGCCGATTAACCTATACATGCATGTCTTTGGACGGTGGGAGGAAGCCGGAGTACCCGGAGAGAACCCACGGTAACACGGGCAGGACATGCAGACTCCTCACAGAAAGACCGGAGACGGCCGAGAATGTTTGAGTCGCGGGTTTTGAACTCACAACCTTCTTGCTGTTAGGCAGGAGTGCTAACCACTCTGGCGACAGACACTGACAGACAAACATTCACTCTGACATCACCCAGTCATTCACTAGGGACACTTTACAGCAGTTCCTGGTCTGTACCCTGTGTGAGCATCTCTTTTTACAAAAGTTTAGACTATCCTGAAATGTTGTATGTAATAGCTTTAGGTTACCACTGGATGGCAGTAAGAGAGAAGCTCTGACATTCATGTAATGGATAATAAGCCCCATCAATAGAAATAAACACTAACAAGGCCAAATCAATGTTTATCTGACAATTAATAAGCTACAAGAATTCTGCTACAGACACTGAAGGTTAAATATTTGTCTGCATCTCAGCTAAATGCATTTCTCAATTTTATTCATTTCCATCCTGTCAGTTTAGTGCATCGTATCATAATTTGTCCTATAGTTGTATATTTACACAAATGTTTGTTCACTTCTATGAAAAAGATTTCCACTTTGAATTTATATCATCAACACCAAAACAGTTGTTGTATACTGACAACTAAGACCAAGCAAGCCTTTTGGATGAGATGTATTAAACAGCTTGGTTTTGTTGCATATGTCAGTGTAGCATACAGTTTTATTTTACTTATAATTTACATAAAGTGCCAGTTAAGGAGTCTGTTTCATTATTTGAATTATGAAGCTGAAAAATTCTCAGCTTCATAATTTAAAGTTGGCTCCAATGTGAGGACATTTAAATTGAAAGTTATTAAAAGTCATATTGAAAAGCCTTCTAATAATCTTTTTGCTCTGATTGGGCTTGTTTGTGAATTGTCTGTGCATGGTTTAAATTTGTTCTATTGACATTTTTTCAAAGTTACAGACACTCAAGAAATAAACCAGGCCTCTGTGATTATATTGTAGTGCACCAATGCCATTTAACATTAAGTTATTGTGCATACACTTAACTTTTTTAGCACATTCAAGGCACAGTCTTTGTTCTCGGCAAAGCCTATGTTCAGTCCTATGGTTTTAGGCCCAGTGCTGAGGAGACGTATATCAGTTTTTTCCATCTCTGTGTTCTGTTCTCTTGACCCGAGAGGCTGCAACCGCAAGAAAGTGCTGACATTTGAAAAAAAAATACAAAATTTAAATGTACAGAACGTGCCAAAACTACCTGCACCAGCTGTTTCACTCCCTTTGATGGAGAAGGAAAAAAAAAGAAAGGCCAATGTGCCGGTTATTCCCCTAAATATAAGTCATAAATACCCTATTTTTTCGTTTACATATATTTTGATTGTTGTGAAGGATTGTTTTAAGGGCACACTTTACTTTTTTATAAAATGTCTATTCATACACACACTATCAGGTTCACGGCTCGTATCCATTCTCACGTGAAACGCAAAGGGTCTCCTTTTCTTTATAAAGATTTATCAAAACACTGTGCTTTTGTGTTTGATACAACTGTTATGAGACAAGCACTGTTATTTTCTGTGTGTGGTTGCCTCTTATATCACTAGCATCATTTTACATCTCCTCTTCTATTGACCTCATTTGTATCCCACCACCAAAACTGCTCATGTAAAAGTAACTGAGCAAGCGGTGCAATTATATCAAATGTTTAAAATGACAAATGCCTGGGATCCCGTACATTGTTTCAACACTGAAAGTTCTGTTGCTTCACTTGTTTGTAAAATTAGAGCGTTTCCACAATTATTTCCTGTTTTCAGTTCACCTTGTTGCAGCTGTGCATCCATTTCTGTCAAACCACCGGTCAGCCAGTGCTTGAATCCTCAAATCCTATTGTGAAAACCTGTAGTCTCTAAACTTTTAACTTCCCTCTAAAACTAGCACCGTTCAGAATGTTCCGCAGGTGTCCTCTGGTATCAAAAACCCACCGTCTGACCAACAAGACTGCATTGTTAACCAGTTGTTCTTATCCTTAGAAATAGTAATAGTATTGCTGTATGTAAAAAAAGTGATAATTTTAGACTTTTATTAAGCTGACAATAAATTTTGCTCTGGACTGCACAGAAATCTGATGTACTGAATACTAGAAAGCTCTGTTTGCACTGCGGCCACAAAAGCCACCACATAATTGAACACTTGTTTGTTAAAAAAAAAAAAGTTAATAATTCAGCTGCATCTTTTTACCTCTATGTTTGCTTTAGAACTGTCACTGTGTTATATGCATTCATTCATTTACATATTTTTCTGTTCTGTTTTTTTTTTTTATTGGCTACATGGCCAACTGGCTGCGCCTTGGGTCTATCTCTTTTCTCCTCTACCTTTGCAGTTACCATTCGTCCTCCAGTCGTCTCTTCTTTCTTAGACATGGCTGCACAGCGTGGTAAGTCAGCCGAGGAAGGAAAGTGGAAGTTCCCCCACAGTACTTCCTCCACCACATGAAGATTGCAACCTCTGTCTTATGAGCACCCTGACCACAAACCTGCCCCACATTACCCAGAGGCCTTTGCAAAATAAAAGTGTCTTCCTATGCAACATTATGGTTAGTGTGAAAAAAAAAATTAAGTTAGCAACATCACACCACCAAAGTTTTTTTTTATGTTATATCAATGCAAAGTGGAAAGCAATGTAGCAATGCTGTCTTAAAATGTCACTGGGTTGTTGCACCTATCACTTCAACTGTCCCAGGTTCCCACACACAAAATCGAAATGTAAATGACTCCAAGTTGTAAAACATGGGCGTGTATGTTAAAAAAAATAGGGCGTATGTTTAGTGGGGGTTGTGCACATATCTTTCATTTTAGGTTTTAAGGGCTAGTCCAAACATCCTACACTACCTGGCAGGAAAAACAGGAATAGGACTCGTCACTGGATGATTGCACAATGCAGAGCTTTGGTTGTGTGGAGTCACACTAGGCTGAAAAAGATGAGCCCTGTGTTGTACCATGATATAATAAAGGAGAGAGAATAAGATAATAATTTACTGTGGTATAAATCAAAATCACCAACATCTATCTTCATAACATTAGGTCATTAATGATTTTTGATTAGTCTCCTCTTTGCATTACACACTTTTACCCCTGTAGCATGTGTGGGTGTGAAGGCCAGTAGTCGCCAAAGCCTCCAACACACACTTATCATTAAAGACAATCTGCAAAGGAAGAAGAAGCGGCGTGGCTGAAGAAACCCAACAGAGGAAGTCTTACAATTATAGCCACAAAGGCCAAACCTCTGTGTCTGAAATTACTCCTGTGTGTAAAAGGTAACTCTGCAGCTACTCAATACATTTTCATGTAAAAGTTAAGTGGCTAAAATATGCCCGAATATGTTGTACAATACCAGCACTAAAACACATGAATAAATGAGAACCCAACAAGAATTAAACCTAGGACTAACATCAAACCCGGTCTAGACTGGGACCCATAAGTTACATGAAAAGCATTTACTGCATTTACATGAACTTTGGGTCTTTAATAACAGAACCAAGCATATCAACAAAGTTACAGTACATTTAAAAATCCATAAAGGGGGAAAAATAACTACTGATGGTTCGAACTAGAACCCTACCACAGACATTCATATTAGATGTTCATAAATGTGGCATAAAATGACACTGTACTTCTCTTATTATGGGTTTGGTATCTTTGCGTATAGTAGTTAAAAGTGGTGTCCTTTAGGCAGAAGTGACACACGCTGAAGGCAGGTGTACACTTGAAAGTATGAGTCAAACTATGATACTATCTGTGAGGGAACAAACAATCAACTGACACAGGTAAACAGGGGAATCTACAGATGAAAGATACAGTTTGGGGTCTGTGTGTAGACTTTACACTTCTCGCTTTTGCTAACGCCTTCAGGGAGCTTTGATTTTGTGTGGAAGAAAGAGTGTTTGTGTGTGCACGTTACACAGATTAAAAGAGTTGGGAGGTGCAGGAGGCTGCTCTGACATTTAGAGGCCTCAGCAGCACCCACCTGTTCATAGACAAGGGAAAACAAATAGCGGTTATTACAGTGTTAATATGTGCTACACACCAATACTACTCAAGTCCAATGTAACATGACTTGTGCGTATTTTCTTCAACAACACCAAATCTTTCATGCAGGGCAGTTAATGAGTCTATATCAAGTTTATCTACTTTTGATGGGCTATCAGCGGAAACTCTTTGATATTGTTCATGTAAGAAGAGAGCAACTGCAACATGACTTAAATCTTGTTTCTTAAATTATCTGAAAGAATGACTTGTATTACTAAGCTGTAAAACCTTCACCTTTAAACAGGACAGAACAGTGCCACACAGGTTCCTTTTTAAGACTCTCACATTGGGCTGAAGTTCATGTTTGTTTCTGACAGTTACCTGTAAATGCACAGGCCTAGGTTTCATTTACCAGGAGGTGTGAGCGGTGTGTATCATTTTACTATTTAATCGGAAAAATCTTTCTTTACCTGCAGTTGCTCACTTTGTAAAAATTGTGTGGCCTTTCTTGGATGACCACATATTGTATGACCTTAAAGTAAATTAGTGGTGGCTTCAAATATTGTTTTTATCTCTCACTTTCAAATACATTAGACATGACGTTTATCAGTCTTTTAAGGATTCAGATCTTATGCTAAATTGAAAACAGAACAGGTCTGATTTTTACATTTTGTTTAGTGAGTGAGTGAGACACAGAGACCACAAAAGCAGTAACATCTATTTTTTAATAGAAACAACCCCATTCCTTATAAAATATACATATGTTCTTCACAGCTGTGTGTCTTCATGTGATTTGGTCATGTTGAACAGGGTTGAACTTCCTTCACCAGATTTACAACAGGACTTTTAAGAAATCAGCAAAAACTTTCTTTGACTGAATTATTAAATAGTGTATTAGGAAATACAATATCCTATGCAAATACCTGAGAACCCTCACATTTTTTAATTGTCAATATCAGTAATAATGAATAATGCACATTTCTAGATCAATTAGAGAATCAGTGCCAAAATATACTTTTTCATATATTATTATATTCATTTTTTTTTTTTTTTACAAAATACAATGCACCTGAACCCTGTCTTTATTCATTTTGTAAACATTGTGTAACTAAAAAACACACAAAAAGTCCACAAAACAGTTTGCATGACCGTTGCAGCAGAAAAATAGACATTTAGTACACTCAATTGAAATTTTACAAAAACGACGACCCCGTAATTTCTTACAACAGCAAGACTTCATTTTCAAGTAAACTTCTCCTTATTCACAAAAGACCTTCTTACACAGTTCTTATGGCTGCTTTAGTTAAGGATCTGTTTACATGTAAGGCTGTTCTCGTCACAATAAAAATATATATCTTTGTCCCAAAAAAAAAAAAAAAAAAAGCAGTAGATCAAAGCAAATGTGAATGTACATTCACTGTACTAGCAACAAGTTACTCCTTCTGAAGGCAATCAAAATCTGGGCTATTTAAGATATTTACATTCATGATTTTATATTTTCAATTCCATTTAAGAGCTACGTATGAAGTGTAAACAATCCCAGTGTCTTAATCAGCTTCGGGAAAGTGAGGGAAGCAAATCAAAACCATGGAAAAGCTGCCATTTGATTTGTAGAAAAGGGAGGAAGAAAGCACAGTTGATAGAAATCTTCGCAGCTACACCTATAGAGTTTTACATTTAAATGTGCATCTTTAATTTTTACCACAGCTGCAGTGTAATGATGGCAAAAGCCTTAAAATTAGTACTGCAACAGTTGGTTTTTCAGGGTTTTTTTTAATTCAGAGTGAAAGATGACAAAATAAGAGATGCAAAAACTGTGTCATAGAAATATGGGTCAATGGACATCTGGGATATAAAGCATGACTTTAACCAATTGTAGAATTGTAGATGTTTTTGGACAGTTTCAAAGGAAATACTGCTGGAACACAACACTTCTTGTAACCTTTTTACTGCTCTATTTATCTAACCACCATTACATCAGCTATATGACCATAACTTCATTAGAAAGCCAATATGCCAAAACTTAAATTAATGCTGCACAAGGTCATCCTTAAAGTGTCAATTCTTTTTGACACCAGTGCTTTAATGTGATTCCAGACGGTATATAAATAGGTTACACTGATAAAAGAAACAGTGAGCTTCAGAACAGAAAGCATATCATTCAAAATCTTTGCTTGCCTTATCTCTTTGGTATTCATTGACGTAAAGGCTCTCTCTGACCAGTGATCTTAAAATGTGTTGGAATCTGTGTGTTCGCAATGCAAGCAGCACAACCTGTAAGTCACCTTGATCAGTAACGTCTCTGTGAGATCAGCTCAGGATATAAACAAATGGTTACTGGTGTAAAGAACACGTTACCTTGGCGGCATAAAAAGAAAAGATGAGAGAAGAATATGGCCACAGAAAGCTTATGGACTCAGGGCTTTGTGTGCTTCCTCGCTTCGCTTCACTGTCATTACATCCACATTGTGAAAAAGGAATTGATCATTGCAACTAAAAAGCTACAGGATATATCATCTTTCTGCGTGGTGGGAAATGATTTATAATCTACGGTACAACCAGGCTCTGTTATTAAATATGACTATAGGGCAAGGGTTAAGGTAAAATTTTCTGTTTGAGTGTCAAAAAAAAAGAACACATTACGGTGGACCTAAACTTACTGATTTTTTTTTAAGTGTTTTTAATGAATTAGCACAAACATATTTAAAAGCATAACATATTGAGCCTGAATCTTTTCGATTTCATTACTGCAGGAAAAAAGTATACCTAGCTCGTATTATCTTAACTTATTGTGTGTATCACTTTCAAGCCCAACGAAATATATTCCAAGCTGGTGGTGAGCAATGGAACCAGGGAAAAAACAAAGTATATTTAAGAGATTTAAAAAATGCCATACTTAATAGAACACAGCAGCAAGAGAAAGGCTGTGACAATAGCAAAAGCATTACAATCAGGCAACGCACAAATCTCTGTAGGTCAGTATAATGCCCTTATCTTCTAACACTTATTCTTTATGGGCAGCATATTTCAAGCTGCTTTGGGTGTGGAGGGGGAGGGGGGTTTCACCTGTAGACACGGATAGAGAACACTCATACTTCATTCCTATAAGTAAGTTCGAGCAACCAATTTACCCACATGCTTGTTTTTGGACCGTGGGAGGACGTTGGCGTACACAGATAAATAACCATAACAGTAGAGACCGTCCCACAGAGATTGATCATGCAACCTTATTGTATAGGCAGCTTTTCCACCATGACTAATTATACACTACAGAAACTGGGCTTCTTCAGTGCCATCTTTGGGATCAATTAAAGCAACTATTTCCGATAATTGAAGTAGCTGATATTAGGTCTTTAAAAAACAGAACCTACATTTCTAAGCCTAATAAAAGTCAATAAGGACTTTATGCTTTGCTGTGAACAAAATTGTTTCAGGGTTTAGCAAAAGTCAAGATTCAAGATTATCTAATAAAAAATCAGCCAGGAACATAGACAGACAACATATAAAAGGGGAAAAGAAACACATTAGCCTGTGCTGTTTAAGGAGTGAGTGAGAAGAGAAAGCTTCTGTACGCTACAAATAAATATATAGAAAATGTGTCTTTGGCCATACCTTCATATGATTGTTCAACTGTTAATATTCACAACAAGTAGTTTAAAAGCAGTCAGTGATTGTGCTACACTTGCCTACAGTGCCATTCAAGTGTGCAGTCTCTGAGGTGTAGGTAGGGATGAGGACGGACATGAGGCTATTGCTCCGATCCCTTGTTTTTTTATTTCTTTTTGTACTTTCCCTTCTTCTTACTGGAATGTGTGTTCGCCGCGTACTATGTGGGAGGAAAACTCGTATCTGTCTTTGCTGCGGTGGCCACAAATGTTGCACTCGAGAGGATCTCTGTAACCGTGGCAACCCATGTGGATAGTGTACATGACATGATCGAGGAAGAGCACACGGCAGTGGTCACACTGGAAAGCCCTGAGCTCGCCTTCTCGTCCAAACACTCGTATCCCTTCCTGATTGGCTGGCCGTTCTGTGGCCATTCGCATTATTCCAGGTCCCATTACCCCTCCGCTCCTCAGTGATGCTTCTGCCACCCGATCGCCTGAAAAGACCATTGCTGGGCTGGCTTGGGATCTAAGGCTAGGTTGGGTGTCTCTCCCTTGTTGGGCTTGTCGGTCCTGTGGGCTGCTGCGAGCTGAGTCAGCCGTTTCTTCCCCACTGTTGTTGGGGGACTCCTCTTTTCCCATTTGGGGCTGCTTGGCGTGCCTGCTTAAGGATGTGGGGCCATTTGAGGTTGGCTGGTTTAGGAACTCTGAGTGAGGGTGTGGATGGGGTTGTAGAGTTTCACAGTTTCGTGGCCGCTCTGCTCGCTGGCCCAATGGGAGCGCTCGATGAAAGAGGGGGTTGACCATGGGTACCACATCAACCATGGAGACAGGAGGGCCTGGATGGTGCATCATTGGTCGTAGACTGTCCGCTCCAAGGTATGTGATGGCATTACTAATGGGGGGGTCCATCATGTGGGGGGGCATCAGTTCTGCCTGCTTGTCGTATTTTAGGCCCATGTCGTATCCCATTTCAGGAAAACTGTAGCGTACCATTTTGTCACCTGTAGATCATGAAGGTACAGAATAAATAAGTAACACAAATACAGCATAAAACAAAATATCCTGTTGATATTTTGTTTCTCATTTTTCACATTTTGTATTAAATGTTCTATGTGCAGGAGCGTAATGCAGTGGAAAGCCCCATCCATCTACTACAGCACAGTTTAACCCCTCCTGAACAGGGATGCGGTAAGTTGTTTTCATTTGATAAGGGCAATGGCAATGTTACAGGTGTATCTAACCACAGAAAACATTTCCTTGCTTGCCTGTCATCCGCTTGCTCTACTGCTCTCAATCTTGTTTTCTAATGCTGTGGTAAAACCACCAATTTTGGTAAAACCAAAATGAAAGAACTGTTTGGCCTTATTTGCAAATGTAGCTAATGATGTCAAAAACATTCTGAAAATAATTAGAATATATTCTTGCACTATAACAAGCAAAACATTTGTCAAATAAGCATGTTTTTGAAAGATAATAAGGTCAAATTCTGAAGCCTTAAAAAAAAATACAGCATATAAGCAGTAGATAATTTTATACTTATTATATTAAATAACTCAAATTTAAACAAAATAAAGTAGGAATTTCCATAGGAACAAAATGATCACTTGAGTAATTAGACATTAAACAACATATTAATCCATCTTCTATAATTATATTCAATGTACTCATATATACATACCAACAAATTTCTGTGGAGTGGTGCTCTTCCTTTTACCCACATTGCTGTGCAGCCGTTCAATGACAGGTGGCCTGTCAAAGCTTGTCATGGCGTTGGACTCTGCCATGAGCCTTGGTTCTGAAGGGACATCGCCTTAAAAAAGCAAACACAAAAGTTGATTTTCAATATTAAATCCTAATCTTTAAAACAAAAGGTTTTATTTTCCTGTTCTGAACCTAACTCTAGTTCACTGAAATCACAGAACTTTGAGACAAGGCAGTCCTTGATTCGGTTCCATTAAAGAAAACTCTACCCTTTGAGGCTTAGCTTTCCTGTCAAATTGAATACATACATACTAATACATATTTCCTGGTGTATTTCAGTGTACATTATTGTACTATTATTGTATTATTATTACTGTTTACCTGTGTATGGGGCAGTGCTTGCGTTGGGATCCAAGCCAATACCATGCAGGAAACTATGGCAACGCTCTTTATGCTCCTCTAGTGAGGTACGCTGCTTGTAGCTCCTCCCACAGTAGTTGCACTTGTGTGGTTTGCCAACTAAAAGTGAAGACATTGAATGGAGAGCCTATTAATTTCATTCCTCGCTGCACATAAAGGAAGCGTGGGCAAGTCCACTGAGATAATTTTGCTGTGTTGTTTAAGTAGTGCGTAGTAGTAAATACTGCGTAAGTACAAACAAACCAAAAGTAAGCGTGTGAGATCATGGATGTTCCACTACTAGTGTGAGGATTCCACTGTTGCCAGACAGACAAAGAATAGTGGGCGACACAGACAGTTTCACTGCAAAAGTGTGTATTTAAAAAGGCTTTGCTCTCGGAGATGTACAGCTCACTCCCACTGCTGTGGCACAGGATGAGTGAATTGCGGAGTTGATCACACATCCAATGGTGGCGTTATAGGAAAGTAGCTCCGATGGTACATGTCTATGGAGGTGGAGTGTGATTCATTGCAAAATTTTGTTTTGTTTGATTCCTTCCTACAAAACCAGTACAAAGTCATAACCAAATGTAAAATTCAATATTAATTTATATTAAATAATTGACAAAGCAACTGAACACATTGAGGAAATAAGTGTGCTTCTTGTGATGGAGCATTTTCAAAACTGTCTAATGACTCATAAAGAGGCTTGGTAAGTGGACTGACAGCTAACTGATCCAGACACTATAGTCATTACGTATACCACAGTAGTGGCAGATATCTTTTGTACAGTCCAAAACTCTATTTTCGGTTTGAGATCAGAGAGAGCTGTCAAGGGCACGATTATCACACTTAGAAGTGTACAGGTCAAACGTGGGTTTGTTGGTAAGAATTTCTTGTATCATTTCAGATCCCTAGAATAACAAATCTGCAAGAATAATACTTTTTATTTTCATAAAGGAATGACACATTGGGCAAAATACTGTCAATGAGGCAAAAGGAGCTTATGAAACTCAAAGGTATAATGGACTAGAAACCTTCCTGTTTTTAGTGAATGATGAGAGTATGTGTTCTGACTAACTGACGTGTACTACAATTGTGGTCTTTGAATGACACTGTACTAGCTAAATTTGAAACTAGGCTTATAATTATTCTGTCTATGATACATAATGCAGCATGACAAAAGGTTTCGATATGAAAAACTTTTCAGCTCAGTCATTGCACTTTGACTGGTGTCAGAGTAAAGACATCATGAGATTCATTTTAATTTGCCACATTCCATCTCAAACAGTACAAGACACAATGCATTAAGTCAGTCTTTTGTTACTTCAGCAACACATACTGTTGACTTCATTACTTTAAGAACTTATAAACTCGCCCACACATGAACTGGTGCAGATGGTGTATAGAATAGTAGAAGGTCACCTTTTAGCAGCTATTGTCCACATGAGGAAAGAAAAATTCTACATGTATGGTGAATTTAATCACAGGAGAGTATAGTATTATACTTTATTATTGTTTTGTTTTTGAATGTGCCTTTACTAAACTGCCATTTCCTTGTTTTTGTTACACCTTCTCTTCCTGACAACCACAGGCTGATTTGGTTGTTTTTTTTTTTCCCACCCAGATTTTGTCCCCTATTCCAATGAATTAAATAAAATCATAATAAAAATGTGTTTATTGACAAAAATAGGAAACAGTTTCCTCCGTACAGAGTAGCACATTAAAAAACACATCAAAAATAAGACATAGATCCAAATATACCCATTACGGCCCACAAATATATCTGGGGTATTTTGTTAATTCTAAAATATACAGTGATAAGAACCTATCACTAACATTACTATTATGATTATCAGTCACTAGTATGGTCAGCGGTTCAAACAATTTCAAAGTCATTAAAAAGAAGAAAGTATTTCTACAGAGTATTAAATACTAATAAAAATAAAGAGCATGCATACATGAGCTGCAATTTTAATGGGACCCTGTAAAGGCATGAGAGAAAGAAATGACGCTGGGTCTGACCTTGATTTCAAAAGATTGGAGTGCACAGCCACTTTGATAAAAGAAAAGTGGGTTACAGTTCAGAGGAACGACTATGCTACCCATGTGTTTCTAAGCAGACAACATACTCTCCTCCTTTATAAAGTACTAAGAGTCTTTGGTATTTACCACAAAGCACTGACAGTATACAGAAAGAAAAAGATGTTAAACAGACCTTAGCAGATCTTTTTACATTTTACTTAATATGTTTATATCAAATAAACTAACACTAAATGCATATGTGATGTTGCCACCTCTTAACAACTGAGCCTGAGAACTCTTCAACAATGCAATTTTCAGTTATTTTATCATTTTTCAGAACTGCTTAAAAAGCCATTTGAGACATTTTTTAAAGTGCATGTTCATTGTGGAAAGCACACATTAGTTGAGAAATTTTGAAATGAACAAAGCACCAAACAGAATAAAAAATGAAGAGTCAGACAGGACTAAGGGCATCAAAGAGCTGAAAAATGTAAGTGTACTTACACACTAGAGTGGAGGCTTACCAGCATGAGTGCGTAGGTGACCAGTGAGGGCATCACGCCGTCTGCAGGCGTAGCTGCAGAATGGGCATTTGAAGGGTTTTTCTCCTGTGTGCAGCTTGATGTGTCGCAGTAGGTTTCCCTTCTGTGTGAACGATACCCCACACTGGTTGCACTGGAACGGCCTGTCACCTAGAAGAGGCACGCACAGGAAGTCATTGTGGATTAAGTCAGAAGTGCTCTCTGTTTGTGACTGATGGTCCTCCCAAGTGCAGAATTTAATTCAAATAGCTTTAATTCAAGTCCAGATTTTGATATACTTTGTGTACATTCTCATGTAACTTTGCTTGATGGCAAAGTGTTGATAGAATATTAAAGCCTGATAATACAATTTTGTTGCACTAAGGGGATATTCTTAAATGCAACACCATTTTCAGGTGATTTTAACATTATCATTCCAAGATATTTCAAAATAAACTTCATGCAATGAATGTAATGCATTGACTGCATTGGAAACCACCCATAGATCAATCATAAGAACTAATGGTTATTTATGAAGTACATCCAATAGGAAAGACTTTTATAGATTCCTTCTTTCATAATGGCCTCTATGTATGTTTGTTTAGTAAATTTAAGTGGGAAGATTATGGGTAAAACAGGTCTGCATGCACTGGCCAAAGTGGGCATTTGTATCAATAAGCAAGCCACTTCATGTTTTACTTAAAGTACATAGCTTATAGATAATGACTCATTCATATTGTTACAGTACAAGACTTGAATGACTACATTAATGTGTTATTATTATACAGTGTATAAATCAAATTAAAACCTACTTTATACTGGTACATCAAAATAAGTTACTACTCATCCATTTTAAATAATGACAACTGGCTAATGGCTGTTTTGTGCTATTACCTGTTCATTAAATCTTTGTTAACTGACTCATGAGAAAATGTGAACAGTCCTGATTATTATGTCCAATGACCTGTACATTAACTGTACTGTTTTCTGTTGTAATAACAAATCTTTTGCTGTAGAGCCAGTTGGAAAACAGAAAATCCTTTTGCTGTAGAAACCAAAGCTGTCACCATGGCGGTTAGAACAGGTTGTGGGGGATTCCTAGGATATTTTTCCCTGATAATTATTCCAAGACTAAGTTATTGTCTTAGCACAGAACAATCAATAGTACTCCACACCCCCTGTCGAGGACGAAATAAATGATTTGTGACTCACTCTTAAAGATGAAATGTGCACAACCAGTTGAGTGGTTAATCCTTCATAATCCTAGCAAAGAGTTTCATTCTTAAGAATTAGAAAAACTATACTGATCTGTACCATTAGGCTGTCGACCTCCTGCCTCAGCTGTCCCAATGGGCCCTGATAGTCCATCCTGAAGGTTACTGGGGCTGCCAGAGATGGACTCCTCAAATGGTACTCCATCTTCTCCTGTTTGGCTTGTCTCTTCAAGTTCAGGACTTCGACTGTCTGCCTCCTCCATAACTTCATCCTCCTGCTTAATTGTTAGTTCTGAAAAAGAAAACAAACATGTTGTTGAGTTAAATTAACAAGTTAATAAACGTTAATAGTCTGTAGTCTGTGTTTTCAACCTTTAATGAAACCAGTGACCCATTTAGTAAGTAATAACATAATAATACACAGTTTTAATCTATCTTTTAATTAATTAAACACTTGAAAATCCTCATTGTGTCTATATACAAAGAAGAGTTCAATGGATTTAAACTCAATTGGTTTTTAGGGCAAGGTTTCCACTCAAAACCAAACAGGCTGTTTAATGCAAGGTAGACTCAAAAAAATATATCATGCCACTTCAAATGTTTTAGATATAAACCAAATTAAAATATTTGGAGTTAGATCAGCAGAATAATAGTAGGTTATATGCCATGAATCGTGGCATTTTGGTGCCAAATGTAAGATACATGACTGAAAATTTAGTAATTGCACATTTGTATTTGACTCATTTCCAAAATAAAATGAGTATCTTTGTCCTTTCCAGACTAACCTTAAATTAATACCATAATAATATACCACTAAATGGACTTGTGGAGTGGGCCAGTAACTTAGCAACTCAACAGGTAGATGGTGTTCACACTGACTTTCCTGGTGACAAGAAAAAATAGAATGAAGTGTGAGAGAGTGATAGAAGGAAAGAGAAACAGGACGGTCTGGTTCCTGGCTGTCCTTGGGGAGAAAGGGAGTGTCACAGGCCCTAAAGCTTCTAACACCAAACTGGCAATGGGAGACTTGTTGGATGACAGCGCTAAAACGCTTTATAATTGCGCATATGTGTGTAAGTCTAGGGGTGTGTGTGGGCGGGAAACTATTCACCACCTGCAGTCTCTAGGTTTCGACAATTAGAAATACTTTCTAAGTATAGAAAAAATTACAAGATAGCAACTTGAGGTCAGACTTCGGCCAAAAATGAGTGACAACCAGCATTACAAACCTATAAATGACATATGCTGGCAAATAATAATTATATTTCAAAGCTAGTTATCGTTTGAACGGTTCAATAAGTAACAGAAAATAACATTGTCAGTGAGCTAAGATGCAAAAACAAATACAAAATTAATATTCATTATTTATTTAAAACAGGAAATTCTTCTTAATACTGATTAGTTTAAAAAAAAGCCACATTTGTCCCGAAATATTGCAGTCAGCTGGAAAATAAAATAAAAATATCTAAGCTATTGGTCAAACATCTGACCCATCATTTTTTCTACTACAGTTCTAATAGTGTGGGGTAAAACAGATATGGACGTATGTGGACAATAACAATCTTGTTATACGACTTCACCACTTATCTTAAAGTAAGTTTTATTATAGATATTTTAATGAAAAAGAACAAGTTAAAACATATTTTGTGCTAAAGAGGAAGGAGTTTGCTTGTGTAAATTGAGTCTTAAACAAACAATGTAGCTAATCTGGTGACTAGCTACCTCACTAATCTTGATTGTCCTGTTTCGGGATTTCCAAAAACAATAATCACAGTATGTCCCTATGTGTTTGATTAAAATTCTGCTTCTCACATTCAACACCTGTCCCTTCAGGTACTTATCTATCCAAATCTCAGACCAGTTCAAAATCCAGATTCCTGCTGAGAGTGGGGATAGAAATTTTCACAGAGCTGTCTACATGCCTCAAGCCAATACTGTATGTTTCCAAGGGCCAGTGTCTGTATTGTTGAAACACTTATATCAACACATGCGCCAAGATCGAGCCTTGTCTTTGACAGCTGTATCCTGGCAACACGGAGCAGACCTGAACGTCCTTGCTATTCAGCTCCTTGCATCTTTACATCTGTCTCTCGTCATGTGGCAGAGTGGTAAGCATAGAGTGATAAAATGAGGATACAGTATGGTACTGAATGGGTGGTGCAGACAATGGGATTCACACAGACACAGTTTTAGTATTTAATAACCCTGTGCATAAGACTGTACACCATATAAATTTACAGGAAAATTCAATCGAGGGTTTTATCAATTAAATAAGACATAACCTAAATAACTTATTTTTAATGAAAATATATGTCTGTAAAATTAAATGATTATTGACCAAATGCATTGTGTCATAGTCATTACTTTTAAGTACAAGGAAGTTAAAGCTTTGGGCTCAATCCTCAGATACACTGGTGACTAAAAACAATACAAATTAATGTGAATGGTTGTATGTCAACAACTTACTACTACTATTACCATATGTCTAATATTTAATTGGATTACTATGAATAATCAATAAAACATACTTCTTTATTTAAAGCTATTTACGTGTTTGCTCAAAAAGTATATATTATATGTAACAGACACAGAATGTCTGGTACATTAATGGGTTAAGCAACTAAAACCCATAACCTTGTGGGCCACATTGACTGATCATGATCATAAACCTTTTTGATGTCTGCACACATTCTGCCATATTTTAGCATGCAGCATCAACAGTGCACTAGACAGTATTTACTGAGCACTTACCACTGGGTGATTTAGGACCATGGGGATTTGTCTGTCCATTGGAGTTATCCACCAGCATTCTTGTATTCTCTTTACCTGGAGAACATTGGCCATTACCTAGGAGACAGCCAGATACACAATGATCTTTATTGTGCATGCCATCACAAAGAGCATGTTTCTTTTTGTTTGTTTTTTCAAATAAATGATTTAAACATAGGCTTACCAACAGAACAGATTGCACATTGTACAGTGGTTTTGTGCAAGGTGTTTATAAAATCAGATTTTTTACCTTTCCTGCAAGCTTTACTCACTAGTCTCTATGGAGGTCAGTCTACAAAATGCAACAGAAGGCACCTAACTAGTCTGTCTTTATTCCCCTATAGGATTCTAATGTCCAGTATATGTGGATCAGATTGCACACTCTCAGCAGTGTGTACAGAAGCCAGGCCATGGATAGCCAATGTCCACTCAGAGGGAGAGCAAACCAATCCCTTATCCTCTTACACCCTGGCCCCATCAGGGTCACCTGAACAATACAGTGGCAACAGGCAAACACCCCTGCTGACCCAGGTGTCAGATCCCTTAGGAGCGACAAAGAGATGTAGCATACAGACAGCCAACAAAAGTAGAAACTATATATCCAATGGATATCCATCATGACACATCCAGGCTACCTCTATGATCTGCTGGGCTATAGTAAAATAAAAAATAAAACAACTGCACTTAATGCACCTAAACCTGAACCTAAATTTCTAAATAAAAAGCCGTGATAATTTGTCAGCAATTTATCTGCGGTTTGCAATCCCTTATAATACATAAAAGACAATTTGACAATTTGACCTGC
This sequence comes from Perccottus glenii, assembly GCA_024416835.2. Taxonomy (NCBI): domain Eukaryota; kingdom Metazoa; phylum Chordata; class Actinopteri; order Gobiiformes; family Odontobutidae; genus Perccottus; species Perccottus glenii. The sequence goes on along the minus strand of CM044560.2, from coordinate 19,290,699 downwards.
ATTGTTTGATTGTCATTAAGGCCCCGCTGAGTGGGGCATTCTGGGAGACGTTGTCCATGACACAATCCCTAGGACAGGGCTCAGGTTGCACAGGTTGGGGTTGGAGGAAATCTCAAGTGACCAGCACCGTCTATCTCTTGGCAGTGCTGTCCTGGAGACAGGAGTGGCCCAGATTTGTCATGAAGGATTTTCCATTACTGTAGCGGACACAGCACTGTGGCTAGTGGCACATGCAAGAGGATGGACTCACTGGGTTCATAAAATTGTCATTAAGAGTGTAAAATTGTCTTTACAACTGCACTACATTATGACATATTATTGAGATAAAATTGGTGTACATACTGTATAAAGAGCTGTCTATGAAAAAGTAATTCATAATCACTTGTGGCTAGTGATAGAAACTTGACAGGTCAGTGCCACATCATGCAACTTCAAGCAAGTTGTTTGCACGCTAAATAATGATGCACATCTGAATGGAGCCGTTTTGTCAACAATATCATATAAATATATTTACAGTTCATAAGTTACCCTGGCAGAATTTGTGATTTTTTTGGGGGCATTTTTCAGAGAAAAACCCATAGTTAGTGGTTGGGTAAAGCCATTTATTGTAAAACAACTGTGTTTACTCTTTTTAAATTATAATGACAACAGAAACTACCCAAATGACCCTGATCAAAAGTTCTTAACACTGTCTATTGCCACCTTTACTCTCATCTCATCACTCCAAATGACTTTGTTCCAGATGTTTTGAGGCTTGTCTCTGTGCTGTTAGGCGTATTTTAAGCAGGATGCTTTGTGGCATTTGAGTAGTAAAGGCTTTCTTAACCATGCAACACATTTTTCTTCAAGTGTTCTGTATTTCAGCTAAAGTTATTTGTGGGTTTTTCTTTGCATCCTGAACAATTTTCTTGTCAGTTGTGGCTAAATCTTTGTTGGTGTACCTGACCTTGATTTGGTTTCAACAGAATTCCTAATTTTCCACTTCTTTATTAGAGTTTGAACACTGCTGATTGTCATTCTCAATTCCTTGGATATCTTTTAGTTACCTTTTCTGTTTTATACAATTCAATTACCTTTTCCCGCAGATCCCTTGACAATTTTTTGGCTTTTCCCATGACTCAGAATACAGAAACATTTTTATACACACACACTGATTACAAGCAGACAACAGATGAGGATGGTTACCTTTAGTAACCATTCAAACCCCATTTGTGTCAACTTGTGTGCATGTTATCAGGCCAGGGTAAGCTTTTGATCAGGGTTATTTGGGTAGTTTCTGTTCTCATTATGATTTTAAAAGCGTAAACACAACTGTTTGACACTATGAATGAAAAAAAAGTTTTATCATTCATATTCTCTGAAAAATTTCACACATAACTGTATATATGTACAGGATATGTTCTAGGCTATTAATCTTCTAATAGTTAATTATTGTAGTTTGATCACGTGTGACGTTAGTTAGTTAATTTTTATTACTATGAAGGTTTCAACTACTGTCATTGTGTGGCATAATTTGTTCTATTTTTAAATCATCACTATTTTTACACAATACTACGCAACATAGAGAGTGTTATAGATGGCCATTCATGATCTAGATTCCGTAGGACAGTAGCTTGTAATACAGTTCTACATAGTAATCGGATTCCACACTGGACCACAAACCTTTAATGTTTGGAAAATGCCCACAAATTTAGTTAACCACATTCATTTACACTTTCACAGATTAAATTGAAGTTTGCGTTGGCGACATGTCTTTGCTGAGTCACCTCTGTTTGAACATTAAGATCAAGGCGTAGTTGAGTAATGCACCAAATTGTGATGATTTAATTCACTAATGTGCTGACAAATGGAAAGGAACAAATGTATAGGCCTACATATAATGGAATGGAAGGTATGCGATATTTGCTGACTTATTACTGAATTATAAATTAATACACTATGTTTACTCATTCTTCAACTAAGGGCCAGAAAGATAAAGCAGGCTATGTGAAAGTGTGGGAGGCAGAATCAGTGACAAAGCATCTGGTGGCGAGGTATGGGTTAAAATAAAAGTTGAATTGAAAACATCCTCAATTCTCAGTGTTCATTGTTATTGCAAAGACTTTGAGAAAGCAAGCCATGTAAATGTTCTTTGGTAGTGCTGTCAAGGCTACTCATCTTGTCACTGTACATATAAGGTCATCATGTTTATGCGTACCATAGCAAGGCCGTTCCTTTTTTCTTCCTTTATTTTGATATGATTTATCTCTGGAAAAGTCAGTATGTCTAACATCACATTGCACAGCTAAATAGCTAGGCCTTTTCTTTACCTTTAACATGACCAGACATTATCAAGTTATCGGGAAATTGTATTAGTATGTTTAATATACTTGTTTTGTACACATGCAGTATATTATGTGTAAATTACTATTCAAAAATTATTGGGAAGGATTTAATAAAGATGCACAATAGTTTAGCTACCTTGGGATAACAATGTATTTAGCAGCCCACTGCAACACGGGCATAAAACTATTAAATTTGTTGCAATACGATGCTTTACTTTACTGACAGACACTATTTAACTATATAAAACCTCTTTAACCTCTTCAAGGCATTTAACCTAAACATGTTTTGCCAAACAATGATTGATTTGACTTGTAATAACAAAGTAAACACTAAAAAGTCCCCACTCATGTCATAATAAGCTATCTGCTTCACATATGCATACAAAATGCAAAGGGGGGCAGGCAGGATCATAAAGACACAAGCCCAAAGGAAACCAGCAAAGGGCAATGGAGCACCACAAAGCACATATCCAGTATCTGCTGCATTCAACAGGATGTCAGTAATGCATGATTCTCTCAAGCTTTTAGGGGTGAACAGGAAAAAGACTGCAAAGAGGGAAAATCCCTCGAAATGTTTACACTTATGTATATAAAATTGATGTTTTATATCACCAATAAAGTGCAAATCAAAGTTTTACAATCTTACAATTAGTTTTATCATCATTATGAGCAGTACAGCAAACATCGTTGCACATACAATGCAGTGCATTTTGCTTTGGTCAAGCAATAAAGTGTTTAATATGTGAGACAATGTCACATGCATTGGAGCGTATGTGGTATGCGTAAGTGTAACAATAAGAGGACTTACTAGAGCAGAAGCCATCAGGAGCCTCCATTTCAGGTGCTTCGGGATTTCTGCGCACAACAAAGCAACACGGATTTTACTGCCAAAACTTTTCTACATTACAGTGCACTTACATATATATTCTAATACAATTAGATTTGTGTATTATTATTTCCAGGAAAAACAGCAAAATTTGGGTTAAATTAGCATCACATTTACAATTCTGAAAATGAGTGTGTAAAACATTTTCAATTGCATGACAACTGAAACACAAAAATGTGTTAACAGTTACATTTTTCTTTCTTTCACTACATAAAACAAGATTAGAGTGAAAGTTTTCTTTACACTGAAGAATTTCTTTTGATATTGATTTTATCTTATGATTTAGTAGCTGTAAGCTTCAGTGAAATATTACGTTGGCCTTAACCATTGGATGTTAAACTATTAGAACATAAAATAGCCTTTGTTTTCAGTGGAATCAAATCTTACATTTTACAAAGTGATGCTGTCTTCTCCTTGTTCAGGTTATGTCAAGAAAGGCCTGATTCAACATTGGCTAAAAAAGGTGTTTATTTATACATTCAGTGCATTCAAATATTTCTATTCTGCTGCGAAGCATTTTTATGGTATGAAGAAGAACAGATATATCTAATGAGAATCACAAAGACTCTGTGTTACTGTTCGTGGTAAACATTTACAGGGTCATAATATGTGCTATGTCTAATTAATAAAACAATTTAATGAGTAGTCTTTAGTCGAATTCAAAGACTGAAGTAAAACTGGAAACTTTACAATCAGACGTCTCTTTGTTCATTTTGAGAACCTTTGTACTAGCTGCAAAAACAGATAAGCTAAATCAAGAAGCCTAAATGAGAGAAAAAAAAGGTTTACCTTCAAATGACTCCCCAGTGCAAAGTGAGTAGGGGATTTCAGTCCGGGACAGAGGAGGGGTAAGTGTCTCCTCCTCCCCTAAAAGACAAAATAAAATAAGTCCAGTTATGGCTTTAAAAAAATCATGTCACCACAACAAAATCCAATTACACCTAAAAAATCCCATGACAGCAGAACAGAGTTTAATAGTAGCGCGTGTCTAATATCCTACAGGTGTCTGCCGCTGTGACTTGTGCGCGCCTCCCGTCGTCTTTTCCACTTTAAAGGCGTCACTGACACTGTCCCGTGAAGCTCAACGCGCAAACTTAACAGCTTTTCACACTTCTCCGGGTTGAACCGAACTCTACGAGCCTTTTCCAAAGCACTTAATAGGACAGACGCGTACAGAGACGGGAATAAGACTCAACAAGTTGGTAAAAGGAAGAGATGGAGGGATCGATCAAACTGGATCCACCGGTTCCTAAGGAATTAGGCATAGTGGCAGGGAGCAGCCAAGCTATTTTTCAACTAACTGAGAAAACTGGAAAATCCGTGTGGTTAGCTACAATAGCCTATATGATGCATTTAAAACTACTGTCAACAAGCTGCGAGAATCCCAAGCCATGTGTTGAATTGTGCGTAATTCAAACCACCTTTAAAGCAGTTAAGGTAGAAACTTTAAGATACTGACAAAAAAGCAGCCCAATATTCTGTACTTTATGTTTTCCCTCCGCAGGCTACACACTGAAAGATAACCCGAATGAGCACATCACGTATGAAAATGTAGGCTCTTTGATTAAAGTCGACGCTGTTTTGGTCCTTAACTGCTCTGTTTCAGTGCACGTCTCGGGAGCTGACTGACAGCTTCAATTCAACAGGTTACCCGATCACCGCAGTACACAGCAGCGAGTCCGTCTGCCTTTCCATTCATCAGACAGACGCTCCTTGTCTGCCCACTGCTCATTGCTGCAGACATGCGCCTCTTACAGCAGAGCGTCTGGATCTAACGCCAGGCTGCATTCAGTAACGCTTTAGTTATTAGCACATGCACTTCGACATGTCTCCGCTGTCTTTTGCTTTACCTTCAACACATAGGAGTTTATATAATCCCACGAACTGGCACACTCATCCACATTGGGTGTCTCAGTTTGACTTCATTGTAGCCCGACATGCGCCACGCGGTGGGGGCTCAAAGGTAGTTGGGGTTCCGAAGAAGAGGCAGCGGCTCAAGCAACAGTTGTTCAATCCACCACTGACTTCCTCCTCCATCTCCTCAAGAGCACAGTGCACAGCAGCAGACAAGCAGCCCGAGTTGCTATTCTGGGAAGTTGGTCTGACACACTGCGAAACGGATCACAGAGTGTGGACCCAGTCTGCCTCTCAGCTCGACAATCGATTAGGTTACAAAGGGGCCTCTTATTTCTGAGGCTGCAGCCGGGTTACCTATGGCGGCACACACACTGTATCTGCCGTACTGCTTCTTCAGGGACTGCACGCTTCACGGAGGTCAGATGATGAAATTAGTTAGCCATTACCAAGTTTAAAAGCCAAAGTGTGTGTTGTGGTCAAGAAATCACACGTGTTTAATTATACAATCGGTGCCTGAAAGAGCTAATATAGGCTAGACTATATGGTGCCACACGTAGGGTATATATTTAAAATGTTACAGCTCTGTAGTTTGAACCCATATTAACCCGTTAATATACACGTGTTCTTACCTATTAGTCCGCTTTTGTACAAAGGGACTGCACTAGTGAGGACTTTGTAATAAATCTGTCAGTGCACCCTAGTGGACAAACGCTGTGATAGCATCACTGTGATATATCCTCATTGACCTCATCTCACACTGAACTCTGCTGTGTATTCTTGTAACCATGGCACCTTCAGTATAAGATGACATCACTGCAGCAAGGAAAGCAGTGATATATCTGTATGATTTATGTATTTACATTACTTGACTTACTGTATTTGTGGAATGGAATAAATACACTTGCAAGATTTTTTAATAAGAGTAATACACTTGCAAGATATTTTAATAAGAGTAAAATATATATGAGCTTGGATAGATGAGACCACCCGCGGAGGGCGTGAGAGTTTATATACACAGTTGTGCTCATAAGTTTATATACCCTGGCAGAATTCGTTTGGCCATTTTTCAGAGAATATGAATGGGAACATAAAAATACTTTTTCACTCATAGTTAGTGGTTGGGTGAAGCCATTTATTGGTAAACAACTGCACCTTTAACACAAACGACAACTTGAAGTCTTTTGTGGTAGTTGTGGATGAGGCTCTTTATTTTCTCAGATGGTAAAGCTGTCCATTCTTTTTGGCAAAAAGCCTCCAGTTCCTGTAAATTCTTGTGCTGTCTTGTATGAACTGCACGTTTGAGAGCTCCCCAGAGTGGCTCAATGATACTGAGGTCAGGAGACTGAGATGGCCAGTCCAGAACCTTCACTTTATGCTGTAGCCAATGACAGGTCGACTTGGCCTTGTGCTCTGGATCGTTGTCATGTTGGAACAACCAAGTACGTCCCATGCGCAGCTTCCGGGCTGATAAGTGCAAATCTTCCTCCAGTATTTTCTGATGCTGCATTCATTTTTTCCTGTGCCTTTATGACTCACACATCCCCAAAACATCAGCGATCCACCTCCATGTTTCACAGGAGGAATGGTGTACCTTTCATCATAGATCCTCTCAAATGTAACGTTTATGGTTGTGGCCAAAAAGTTCAATTTTGGTCTCATTTTGTTGAAGTTTTGGTGCTGTTAGTCGTATTGTAAGCGGGATGCTTTGTGGCATTTGTGTAGTAATGGCTTTCTTCTGGCAACTTAACCATGCAACCCATTTTTCTTCAAATGCCTCCTTATTGTGCATCTTGAAACAGCCACACCACTTATTTAGAGTCCTGTATTTCAGTTGAAGTTATTTTATTTATTTATTTATTTATTTTAATTTGCATCCTGAACAATTTTCTTGGCAGTTGTGGCTGAAATTTTTCTTGGTCTACCTGACCTTGGTTTGGTTTCAACAGAATCCCTCATTTTCCACTTCTTAATTAGAGTTTTGAACACTGCTGATTGGCATTCTTAATTCCTTGAATATCTTTTTTATCCCTTTTCTGTTTTATACAGTTCAATTTCCTTTTGCCGCAGATCTTTTGACAATTCTTTTGCTTTCCCCATGACTCAGAATACAGAAACGTTAGTGCAGCACTGGATGAAAGATGCAAGGATCTGTCAGGAGCCCAGAAACTCACTGACCTTTTATACACACACACTGATTACAAGCAAATAGATCACAGGTGAAGATGATTATCTTTAGAAACCATTCAAATCTGTTTGTGTCGACTTGTGTGCATGTTATAAGGCCAAAAGTTTTTTTTTCACCAGGGTATCTAAACTTTTGATCAGGGTCATTTGGGTAGTTTCTGTTGTCATTATGATTTAAAAAGAGTAAACAGTTGTTTAACAATAAATGGCTTCACCCATCCACTAACTATGAGTGAAAAAAGTTCTTTGTGTTATCATTTATATTCTCTAAAAAATGGCCAAACAATGACAAATTCTGCCAGTTTTTTTAACCTAATGAGCACAACTGTACATGCCTATATTAAATGCAATTAAACACTTTGTCTTATGCAGTGGACAAATGAAGAAAAAAATATATATATGTATGATTTGTATACTTATATATAAATACAAATGTTAAAATATCACAAAGAAGCCTATTCAAGGCCTTCTTTCTTCTTTCATTTAATATAAACAGTTTGTGTTAGACTACTAAACCTTACTTATTTATCAAGAAGTGTTTATTAGTTAAATCAATATAGGTTTTAAATTTAAACTAAAATTAACAATTACTGTTAACAGTAAAACACTGGGCACAAAACATTTACTATCTTTTTCCATATTAACATATCTAAGATATTTAAATTTTTGTAATTCATACTTTATGGCTCCCTAAAAGTATTTTTTGTCCTTGAAAGTGGCAACAAAAAACTGAGCAAATTGTTTTGTGCACTGTGTTAACAGTCCTTAACAAGTCTGTGGCCCCTTTTTGTGAAAACTAACAAGTATCAACACAATATGGCTGAATAGCTCCCTCTGCTGTCTACTTAGTGATTCTTACCAGCATAATACCCACTGTAGCCTATAATGTCTAAACACACAACTCTTGGTATCACTTTACAAAAACGGCCCCTTATCAAGTGTTTATACATTACAAAAAAGACAGTGATCATAAAATATATTTTTCTTTACCTACAAAAAAATATTGCAGTTCATTGGCTATGAACTTGTGCCTATTAATGATGTTTCATATCTCCATTTGTTGAATTAGTTTTTATCTACAATAGTTCTGTGTGCATCGATTTCTCTATATGCTATGCAGTGTTGACTGTGTTAATAACCAAATGGAAACAGTGTGGTCAGACAGGGGCTTGTTTAGTGATGTGTAGGGCTGATATTGCCTGAGCATGCTGCTTTAGTCTTTCACCACAATAACTTCTCGGTTTCACATAGCCTACTAATAACTGCCTAAAGACCCTTTCACCTGAAAAGAAGTCTACTACTTTACTCCTACAGCTTTGGTTGTTATCCTCTTATCTACAACTGCAAACTATATTCTTCAGTGATCTATTTTTGAGCCATATAATAATGAAAGTGTGTTAAAATGCTTTATATTTATATAGTTATACAAATATAATCAGGCGTATTAATAATTAATTATGTTTTTAGGCACAAGTTAGATTTTCTAAAAAAAAAAAAAAGCCTACACTCAAACTATAATATGCTGCAAAGTTAATACATACATATTTACTCAAAATTTGAAATAATTTTACCACTTTTGAGATTTATGCATTTGCATGTAGTATCCTTGTTGAAGCTGGTAGAGGGCACTGGTGGACTTTCACACAATCTATGCTTCTTGAGTCAACATCTTGAGCTCATTTAAAGTAACTGTTTTAGCTATTTTAAATCATCTTTGTCACTTTGCCTAGATCTAAATTACTGTAGTGTTATGTACTAACAACAGTATGTACAAAATATAAATGTAATTGTATGTGTGCAATCTGTGCATACAGCACAATGGCAGATGGGCATAAAATCTATAAACTAAGATAAAACATCAAACATGCTTTAGGTATTTTATTAGTGAAGACATTTTACTCACTTACAAAAATACATAACATTAATTTTGAAAGCAGCAAGCTAGCCCACTGCTAGCCACTACTTCAGTTGTGTGTGCTTTGACACATTGCAACTACTGTACTGTTTTTATGTATGTGTTTAGCAAAATAATAAGGTGTTATGTTTATGTGTCTGTCAACATCTAAATCTATTTATACATAAATGAACAAAATAAATGTTCCAAATCCTTCATCCTATACACCTGTTTTATTCTGATTAGGAAATGGCTCCTATAATTGTTTTAAAAGCTAATGTCTGCTAAGCACAGAAGCATTGCTCATTGTTATTTTTACCCAATGTCTGAGGACAAACATACACGAGGATAAATGATTGGACGACCATTGGGTCATCCATACGATGTTGGTCTCAGTAGCAACATCTGTATGGGTGAATGAGTAACTGATCACAGCCACTCAACCCCATATAACAGCAACTCGTTCCCAGACATGCTTTCTATAAAATCTATTAACTGTAAAACAAGAAGTCGATATACAGTAGACTGCTCCACACAAAGCTGCAGTGCAACAAGAATTCAACTGCATCCAATTGTTACTGTGCTCAACAATGCATAGTCCCTTTGTATGATTTATGTATATACAGCACTTAATTCAGATGCAATTCAATACAGGGTCAGGTTTTTGAGCTTTACTATGTATGCATTCATTTTTTCCCTTCACCAAAAATGCCAATGAAAGCAACCCCAACAGTCAGTATGATCAATATGAAGATAGTATATCGAAGCCTGTTCATTTATCTTAACATGTATTCATATGGCTCTAGCCAGGGAACCCAGACAAGCTCATTATTTATGATGTGGCCCAAGTGTATCTGTGTTGTCTAATACATTAACATGTGGTTCAGGCCATGAGGAGATTATTGTTGGATTGCTAAAGATAACAGGGATAACAACACAAAGTGCAAAGTGCAGCTTTGATTTAAACTGGTTAACAGGTAATGCTTACAAATGTTATGTTTAGTAAAAGTATGTACTATATTATGGTAAAAATGATAGTATGTTACAGATTCTCACATGTTGTCAAGAAGGAAAGACAACATAAAGTTGCACATGTACGTATGCATAAGTGACCACGAGGAAACAACGTTAGTGAGGGAAAGACCTGAGCCAGAAACAAACCTGGGTCACCGGAGTATGTGGTATGCGCCCTACAAGGTGAACCACTAAGGCGCCCCAACCTTGAACTCTGCACTGGCTTTTAGCTCAATTTGAGCTGGACTTTGACCATTGTTTTTATTTATCTTATTTTATTGGTGGATCTATTTATTTTGTGCTATTAGTACTTTTTACCTGCCCTTCATGTTAGATTTGTTGTTATGATTGTATTGTTTTAAATATATTTATATTATATATTATAAGTGCACCACACTTAAGTGCACTTTAGGCAGCAATGGTTGTTTTAAATGTACTTTATAAATAAAGTTAACCTTGATCTTGAACATTTTATTGTAGAAAGGAGGAAGGACTAGAATTTCTCCAGAAAGTGTCCCTAAATTTGCAGAACTAACATAAAAACAAACATGTTTTACATAGATTATGTAATTTTTAAATTTGACCAGTTCTATAATTCTTATAATATCCTTATGAGTTTGGCTGCTGTGGTGACCCCTGTGGGAAAAAGCAGAGAGAGAGAGAGAGAAAAGTCATTATAGAACTTTCTACTGTATTTTATTTATTTTTTTATTTTACTAAAACTTAAAGATGACAAAGTTTCTTTCTACAGGTTTCAAAATACCCCTGGTATCTCTCTAATATGTCATGGGACTCGCTGTCAGTCAACTTATTGCTCTGTGCCACTATGAGGATGTTTCCAGTAAAATGAAATGTGTCCAAATTGTCAAGATGTATCTTGGTGAGTCACAGCGCTATATCTTTCTCCAATATTGAATTTGTATCGGCCCTGTCCATCTCTGCAACTTTTGCAATAAAAACTGTAGCCAATTTGTGCCATTGAAGTGTTACTTACGAATTAGTTTTTCAATTTATTTTAAACTTTCAAATAAAAAAATAAGTTTATTCTCACTTTTTATTTCCTGAGCTGTGAAATTGCACCACAGCAACTTAGGCAATATAAAGATTTGTAAAAGACAGAAAAGCACCTACGGACAAAACCAGTAGCATTCTTGTTCCTTTGATTTGCTTGTGATTTCTGGGTAGGTTTTATATGTGGGTGATCTTTTTGTGTATAGGGCCCATTTCCAGACGTGAATCAGTCATCCTTGACATTGTGGGCTTTAGAGATTTGAGAAAGCGATTGTGAAGGCATGACATATAACCTGACTGTGTACTACATCAGAGTCCAATCACACATGGCCTTACATTACTGTGCAATAACTCTCTGGATTTGTTATGGCATTTTGATGCTTAGTGTTTACAGAGAATTTATAATCATGACTTCAGTTCCCCGTAGGGGTTTCGAGTCCACAGCTACAGGCTTAGAAGGCAAACAAACCAAATTACCATGCAGAGAGAGCTGTCAAGACAGTGCATCACCACAAGGTCAAGAAACTCTCCAATTTCATAAAAATCGTAAAGATGTGTGGCTCTGTTGCTCCTGTCATGACAGTGCTTCCCTTTTGTTTGTTGGTGAAAGCCTTGGAGAGCAGCCAAAGCGGAGTAGCCCATCACCTTTCTGTCAAGGAGTTTTAGCCCTGTTCATTACTTTGTTCCAGATTGATCTGAGCAATTCGATGACAGTACAACCATTTCATTTCTGTTGATCGCTGTTTTTCCACCTCAGGGAGCATAGACAGTAATGACCTCTCAAGCAGCGAGACAGGGCCCACTACCTTCCAGTGCACTCTGTCACAGTGATAAAGGAAGAGTTGGGACAGATGGACACTATTTCAACTACCTTGTTTCCTGAGTTTACCATAGGTCAGCCTCAAGAAGATGCATAAAATATTCTTGCTTTTCTTTGTTCCGTTAAGTCAACGGCATAATATATATTTCAACAGTTCTCCCACTTATGTCAAGGTGAAGGGAAAATGTCTTTCAAGAGGTCTGAGAAAACTCTTATGGCATGCTACAGTAGTTCAAGGGCAATGGATGAGAGATGTAATTATTCAAACGTTGTGAATCCGATTGGTTACAGCTCATATGAGGTCGAAATAACCTCAGTGTGCCCCACTTCACATGTAGTAGGCTGGTGTGAGAGCGAAAATGATAAGGACAATGACATAGATGCTATGGTTTCAATTTTAATGTTAACGTCTTATACTGAACAAGAATTTAAAACAAATCACTTTTTTGCCCTCATTTTTCTTGAGTTGAACTCTAAGAATTGTTCTATGTTCTATGAACACAAAAAGCCTATTTCGATCAAAGATTGTTCACAGATCTGTCCAAATCAGTTTTAGTGAGTACTTCTCCTTTGCAGAGATAATCCATCCACCTAACAGGTGTAGCATATCAAGACGCTGATTAGAGAGCATTATTATTGCACAGGTGTGCCTTAGGCTGGCCACAATAAAAGGCCACTCTAAAATGTGCAGTTTAACTGTATAACTCATAGAGTTGATCAAGTTGTTCATTGTGGCCTGTGGAATGTTGGTCCACTCTGATGAAAGTTTGTCCCGAAATTGTTGTAGCAACTGTCTGGGTGGCTGTTCTCAGAGGATCTTGGAGGTGAAGATGCTGGATATGGAGGTCCTGGACTGGTGTGGTTACCCGGGGTCTGCAGTTGTGAGGCCTTTGGAGATGGTTTATGGTAGAGAAATGAACATTTAATTCACCAGAACATCTCTGGTGGACATTCCTGCAGTCAGCATGCCAATCGTACGCTCCCTCAAAACTTGCAACATCTGTGGCATTGTGTTGTGTGATAAAACTGCACATTTTAGAGTGGCCTTTTGAGTGACCAGCCAAAGGCACACCTGTGCAATAATCATGCTCTCTAATCAGAATCTTGACATTGAAGGAGTGCTCACAAACAGAGATTTGGACAGATTTGTGAACAATATTTGAGTTTGTGTTCATAGATGTTATAAGAATTCTATATCCTTATGTTATTCAGAGAGACACGTAGACAGAGTATATTTAAAAAGCAAATGGCCAGGTTTAATTCTTGAAAGAAGAAGCAAAAGCACACAAACATATATCAACGGTACAGAGTGAGTTTTGCTTAAGGAAGTAAACAAAACATGATATTTTTATATCACTGCAGTGGGGGGCTGTTAGAGGGAGGTATATCTCTCATACACCCTCCCCAAGGTCCCAGCTCCAGGTGCAGAAGTCCCGTGGCTAGCCATGTCTCCAGTTATGTCTACTCAATGCTTGGACTAGCATGGAGGACATGACATGATTTGACATGACCTGTAGAGAACTATAAGCACCCAGTAACTATAAACAATTTAAACAATTATAATAATAAAAATTATTATAACAATAGAAAATTCAGTTTATGAAAAATGGGGGCAAAAAAAGTGTACATTTTTGTTCAGTATACAGGTATATACTCCTTAACAATCACTTTGAAATTTTGACAGTTTACTAGCTATTGGATTGCTACTTTTGACGTCAATTCAAATGATGACCAAAGTTGAATGAACGGTGGTCTACAGTTTGACACAGTGTCTGTGTAGGTGTAACCATTTCTTTGTGGACTGAGTTTACACTTATGAGACAAACAGGTGGGTATTTACACTCTGTGGGGCTCTATTTCCCCATACAGTAATTGTCCTCAAAGTGAAAGATGCAATGTGACAATAACTGAAACCTTCTCACGTTTTCTTGCACAAACACACAAACACACACACACACACACACACACATATACACACACACACACACACAACAACTATATCTGAACATCTGATAAAAGATGTGGTTTTCACATGGAGGCAGTTGAATGTGGGCATGCATGTGGTGGTAATCGTGTGTGGAAACAGTTTCAGGCTCAGCAGGAAAACAAAATAAGTGTTTTTTTTTGTTTTTTTATCTTATGAGGAACATACATCAAAGTATACCCATTAAAAAAATGAACATGTGAAAATACTATGTAGAGCAAACTAGTTAATATGTCATTTCTGGAGAGAAGTAAAGGCTATAATTCAATGTCTTATGTATGTTCTTTTATTTAACAATTATTTAGAAACACAAAAGCAATTCATTTATAGTTTGCTAGCCATCTGCCTTTGTGTTTTTTTTTTTTTTTTTATCCCCAAGAAAATGGCAATATATTACTGTCTGTATTTGTTTTAGAACACCGCACCTGCTTCTGGGCAATGATGGATTTGCAATGAAATAATGATTTACACATGGATAATCTCATTAACGGTTTTCAAATCCGTGTGCCTAGGTAATCTTTTCATTAAATTCCACTAATGTCAAATCTGCTGAGATAAACTCGCAGACTGCTAGTTTGATCTCTATTGCCGCATGTTTCATAATGAAGAGATTAGTTATAACTGGTGGCACTGTACTGTGTTGTCATAGTAATACAGCAGTAATACAAATGTAAATGTTGGCTGTAAATTTTGTATCCCATTATATTATATTGGAGATGGTACTATTTTTTTTACCCAAAGGAAGATAGTGAATGATTTACTTTGGGTGTGTGGATCTCAGACCACCCATGTAACACTGACTGTTACATTAACTCATCTTAGGAGAATATAAATATATCATTTGATGTATGTACTAAGACCAACCGGAGTTCCAGCCCAGCTCCAGAGTGTGTGCAAAAGTGGTTTAAGCTGTTTTTAATAAAGATAAGCAGGAGGACCACACACCTCAAACCCACCTCTTCCTGTCATAGGCCTATAACTAGCATCCGGTGTCATCCTTTCATTGTTCTCGTCTCTTGTACCCCACCCTCCTTTACTTCTCTGTCTATGTTAGGTGCAGGGGGTGAATAAGCTTGATACCAGACAGTTCGTCACCTCTAAGAAAACCCCACACTGCCTTACACTCATGTTTTACACTTACACTCAATTCCTATTACCCAGCATGTCATGGTTGTGGTCCGATACTCGTCAAATGTATTATATCCAAACGGGTCCTGCTTTTTAATGACACTATTGTTGTTGTTGTAACTAATTGTTGGTAGGAGTTTCTATTTTGTAATTTTTTTAAACTTTGCATATATATTTTTAGGGTTGTACAGGGTTGGGTTGTATTTAGTAACTATTGCAATTTTTCAGATTTCATCATCATAATGTAAGTTTGGTATCTCATAAATTCTTTAAAAGCATAATGAGCATTAATGTGAAGGGCTTTTCAAAAGATCATCACATTTTCTTTTGAGGCCAGTGCCCTTTATTACTTGTCGAGTCACATATCACACCACTTGATCTTACATTTCAAAAGGAACTTTAGAGTTTGAATTGCAGGAACACTTACCACGGCTGTTAATTCTTCCGAAGTCAGCATTAAAACATTTACTGCATTGCCTTGCAGGCTAAATGGGTTTTTCCACTGGAACCTCATACATCTGCTAACTGTGCTGTGTCAGTGACCCACATAAGCTGACAGCTGTTCCCTTCATACTTGTCCTACACTGAAAGAAATGTCTTGAGTGGGGTTCACCAGACTTAATAGAAATACCTTGGTAAGACACTAAAATGGGTCCTCTTCCTTTACCTCAAGAAAATGTCAATGTGTCATTACAGAGGGGAAACAGGTTATTGTTGTAAAGCATTTTCTACACAGTTAAAGTAAATAAATATTTTTTGCAATATTGGAGGCAACCAATAAAATTAAATAAAAATTTTTTGCAATATTTACACTTCCTGAGTGATATCATTCAGTTCATTAATTAAACTGACCAATGTCACAAGATCCAGGGATAAATTAATTAGTTGGTTAGTTAGTTCTAGCTGGTCTGGCTAGAAAAGCATGCATGCCAACAAAATAACATTTCTATGCTTTATGAAAAACTAATTATTCACACTATTCCCCATTCAAAGCAAAGGGAAACAGAACAAGGCAATTTTTTTTAGAATAAACTTGCTTTAGACATGTAGGTAATGAATGCGTCCGTGGCTGCCACATAAGCAAATTCATGTAATTTGCAGAAATGTAAAGAGCAAAATTTTATCTGACTATAAAATTTCTATTAGCTGTTATCTTGTTGCTGTAATACAATGGTGCATTTGGAGTCAATCAGTTTTACAATATCATGTTGAGGACTGCTGCATGAGATAATGAGATTCACAGACAGAATTACCAACTCTTTTTTTTTTTCTTTTTTTGTCCTGTGTCTAACCTCTTTTTGTCGGTGCTGCCACAGTGACACCAGAAACACAAGTTTTTTTTTCACATTAGCTTCTCGGTTCCCTTCTCCAGCTCAAACACATCACTACAGTGCTCGTCTGGGTGTACCTCTTCTCCGCACCACTGTCAGCTCCAGTAATTGACTCTTGTGGTCTCTGCTGAGCTGTCCACTACATGGCCCCTCAGACTGCACACCCAATTACAGGCTGCCGCTCCCTGATGGGCTGCTCTCAATGACCGAGGGGAGAGTGAGGTGGGGGCACAGTGCAGGATTATTAGTCTTTGATGTGAAACCCACAGCTAAGTGGATTCACACAGACACACCTGCATATTAGTGGCTTTCCCTTGTGAATCTATTAACTTGTAGAGCTGTGACAGGTGCTATTGCATAAAAGGTGGATTTGACGCAGCATACATTGTTGACTTAAATCAATTAGCCCACTCGCTGTTCCACAAGGTTAACATAGAGACAGAACTCAGAAATCAGATTTGCTCAGTTTAAAACAGATTAGACGTCATTCACTCTTCTGCCCTGCTCTTGCGAGAGGTGCTTCTTTTTGGACACAGCTCAAGTAGGCAACAATAGGGCACCAGTGCTCAGTGGCAGTCTGTCAAAGATACAAGCCATCACTGGGACAGCTGTGTTTGCCCGAGGGAAACCTAAGCAGAAGTCTCTGTGTGCACATTTGTCACTTGACTGTGTTCAATAATGTTGATGTTTAGCCTTCTTTTGTTTAACTTTGGCTTTGAACCAATGAACCTTTGGCTTTTCTAGTTTGGGCACTATATTATAGCCACTTGACAATGTTAAATTTGAAACATTTAACTGGCTTAAATTTTAGCACTCTTCATTCAATAACTTATGAAGGTTACAGAACAGAACTGCCTTCAATGAGTATATATCATAACATACAGTATAAAATAATCAGATTACAATCCTAGTCAAGATTAAAATAAAACAATACATTAATACACAATAAATAAATATTGCCAATAGCTCAGTTGCAAAGGTAGGTTGTTTACATGTCAGTATTTTGTTCTCAGTTGTGTGCACATTTATCCAGTAAGTTTGCTTAACAACATTATCCAAATGCATATAATTTGAGACATTCACTTGTTGTCTTCTTGTTTAAGTTTTTGCTACTGACAAGACAACAGACTGGCAAAATAGCCAGCCAAGTTTTTTTATTTTTTATTTTGTGAGCCAAAAGATGACATTGGATGTTCTTACTGCCTCTATCTTTGCTTCCCAATAAAAAAGAAGACAAGAATGTTTTGGGTTTGGTAGTTGTGCGGCCTAATGGTCTATCTAAGACATGCTCGAACCAATTAGCCCAGCTGACCTCGGAGACGCTATGTCGACCTGTCAATCCACAGCAGAGGGAAACCCTTATCTCTGGCCGACTGTTAAAGGAGGCTGGAAGGGGACGGGAACGTGTTATTGATGGCACAACGGAGAGTAGAAGGGTCAATTAGGAAAACCACCAGTGGCAGCAACCCCCACTGAAGGAGAAGGAAAAGAAGATCTAATAAAGACCATTATACCAGTATGGGGAGGAAAATCACTATTATCTACTACAGTAGCACTATTTTCAGGAAACTTCTTTCAGCGAATGACAATTCCTATTATTACCAAAGACTCATCGCTGAGTGCAGACACATTTTTATCACCTTCACATAGTTCTTTCCTCAACTCTGGGCTTCATAAGGCTTAAGGGATAAGATAAAATAAGTACTTTTGTAATTCTCGGCTTAACTTTTCCTTGTATGTCAAGGAATTCTGAACAGGACCAAAGGATAAAGAATAAAGTGGTTCTTAATAATATATCAGGGCACTTTCACACCTACCTTCTTTGGCACATACATACACAGACTCTTTGGTTTGTTTCTTTTGGTTTTGATTCATATCAGAAAAAAAGTTTCATTCATTAAGACTTTTAAAGTCATACAATTTGAGCAAGACCTTTATCAGTCCACAGAATTGAGCTTTAGACATTTGGTCAATTTTCCCTTTCAGCCTTTAGTATAGCTGAAGATGACATGTATAATTACAATTCTTTAGTTTGAGGGTTTCCTGTGGATAAAGCTTATTTTTTATAGCTCACTCCATGAGCTATAAAACCTAAAAGTTTAAGTTAGGATTTTTTTTTTTTTAGCACAAAGTGAATCCCTATTGATTTAAAAAATCCATTGTCTGTTTTATTTGTTTAGATATTAGCCTTTTGTTGAAGCCTTCAGTTGAAGTTGTAATGATACAGTCCGTTGCCCTAAAGGATATGATATTTATTGACAATGATTTTAAAAATGTTTACTGAATAAATAAGAGCTATTATTCATTTGGCTTTGGTGAGATGAGCATCTATAAAGTATGTCAGTAGGGGGCAAAATTGGTCCAGCATTTTAAGGTAAATGACCTCTCACTAGCTGTGAGCATGAGAGAAAAGCACATGTAAACCATTCCTCAGGAAAATAACATAATCACATTGTTGGTGAGCCACTTAATAGGTTTTCATGTCCAAATTATTGTTTAGCTGTGTCCACATTTTGAGGAGGTGTTTATTTGATTGGTTGAGGTACTATTACTATTCCAGTTATTTTAGTTTTAAAATGTAGTGAGTGAGTCAAGACAAGGACAGAAACTGTACAGATAGGTTGGGGGTCTGACATTTAACTCCTGTCCCATTCCTCTTTTTCATCAGAGCATTACACTTAAATCGAAGGTCACCTCTTACTTTTTTAATGTGAAAAGTAAAAAGTGAAGAAATTGTCACAATAGGGCTCAATGGCATTACAACACAACACTGTATAGACCCACTATAAACAAGAGGTTATATCCATTACTGTTTATTTAAGGTATTTTCATTCACATTTTGACAGTGCTTTTTGCTGTTAAAGTGGAATGACTCCAGTTTGGTGTGATTCATCTACGAGGGAGTTCATTTAAAATGATTCTGCAGAGAGCTAAATGCCAACACCTCTCACTAAGTTAATTTTAGTGGCATTGAACAAATATGTGAGGTGGAGGTGTTGAAGTGGAGAAGCATTTTGAGCAACTCAACAGTTTAACTTCATGTACACAGTGCTGCATAGACTGCCTACTGAATTTCAACAAAACACAAGCTGATTCGGAAATTGTCTGATCAGAACCTTCAATTCTGAATAATTGCTCATCAAATGTATTGTCTTGTAAAGTGAATATATATATCTGCCTTTTGCATTCGTTTCTTTATCACTTTTATGTAAAACTATGTGATTATAATGATTTTTATTTATTTTTTTGTACAAAAGGCACTAGATAAAATCATGTCTATTTACTTGATGACCAACAGTTAACTGAACTGAAAGTACAATTCACCAAGAGACCCTTCAGAAGAATAAATCAAGAAAGCAAGTTACAATGTTATTGTTAATGGCACAGAGTTAAGCATTTGACAAGATTTCCTGATTGCTGAAGTGGATCGTGGGTAAAATATTTGGCTGATTTTCAAGCACACTGCTTGTTATTTATATGTGGTGTGAATTTGCATTACTATTAGTGAAAACACTTATCCCCTAAATGCGTCCTGGGAGAGACAAAATGGGAGCAATGAAGCATATTTGTATTCTGCAAAATATTCCATAAACAGATAACAGATGGCTGTTGAAGAGCCACGTGTGTATTTGTCTGTGGGCTTTATTGTGCGTTCCGTGCTGTAGTGTGATGCTGTCTACTGTCTACTCTTTATTGGCATATCATATATTGTATATTTAATATACTTCAGAATTTTTAAGCACCGCAGAAAGATGAGATTCCTCCGAAGAATGTATTTTGAGGGGGTCATGTTAAGCTCAGCTTTTACAGGTCTGACACTAGAGTCTCGCTGCTTTGGATGTGTAGCATGTTACAGAGCAGTAACGCATTCACATAAATTATACAAAGATTCCAGAGAGACACTATCCCAGTATGATCTTAAGCGAAAGACTGAAAAAAGACGTAGACAACAATCCAACCTTTTGCAAACTGTCAGCTGAAGTTTACATGTCTGAGCAAATGCAAGAAATGTCAGGGATTTTGAATCCCAAAACCCCAAAACTGATGATTTTTTATTTTGTGAGTTGAAGTTAGACAGTATTTGGAATTCTATTCTATCCCATGAGCTCTTTATTGCTTTTGGATGAAAAATGTAAAAATAACCGACGAGCAGTTCATCACATTTAAAGAACCAAGGTCCAGAAGAGTTGGAGGCCAATCAAAGCTTGTTGGTACAATCTTAGTCTCAGCCAGCAGGCACATGGAATAAGAACATAATGCTAATAAGAAAAACCATGTTACATTTTAAAGGTCCATGTGTTGTTGATTATTGATATAATGAGCATATAATATCTAGCAGTGGGTCAAACAAGACATCTGGAGGTGGAACAATTGACATTTCCACCAATTGCATACTCTCTGCAAAAATGATGAAGTAGCAATCTCTGGGATCTTAGGGGTTATGACTCTTTTCCTGTTAGCTTTCAGAAACTGTGCTCTGCATAGCCCTAGGACTGAGGACGGGTTGGGGCGCTAACCCGGCTAGCAGACATACTCATTAGTGTGATACAAAATAGTTTAAATCCCTCCCTACTTTACACTTTTGTCACATATAATATCTAATCATTTAAAATGACTGCTGCATGCTGACAGCTGCTCTAGTTTGTGCTCAGTGTGTGTGTGTGTGTTTATTCTTTCATAAGGCGGATCATATTCTGTCTGACTGTATTGACTTTGAAAAACCCAGGGATGCAGTGTTATTAAACATCCTCCCGAGTTTATAAAGTCTCTGGCAATATGCTCTGTGCCGACTTCTCTCGTTGCCAGTTGGCTGGAGTCACACCGGTCAGCAGCTGACATTTGACTCACACCGCCCACTAGAGTTCAGCCACAAATAATTGCTAATACCATTACATTTAGGACAGTAATGGGGAATCTGAGTATGCAACCAAGAAAAACAAACTATTCTTTCTCCATGCATTACAGAAATAATGTCCTTTAATTTGCCTGATGTTCACTCGTTTAGTTGAGCCACTATTCAGTTGGATTACAATTATAGAGAAGACAAGATAATGACACTCAAACCATCTGTGAGCTACAACAAAATGTGCTGACAATTTGACTCAAGGGCAAAACATTAGATGGCCTTGGCATAAAAGATGAGTTCACCGAAGAGTGCAATGTCCTTTTACTTCGTCTGTTTAATCAGTATTTAATTTACTGAACAATGAAGTAGAAGGGTGTACTGTTTTGAACCCAGTGTAGACAGCACTGAAGAAAAACAAGGAGTGGGTTTCTCTGATGCTGGAAGAAAAGCTTTTTTTAAGAAAATCCTTCCTTTTGTGTGTTTGATTGTGGTTTTAAACAACCCTTTTAATGTGTACAGAACAGCTCACATGTCTAAATGGAAGGTACTGTTTTGCACAAAGGCTTTTTGCTTGCCTAGTCTGTACAAGGCAATTTTAGTTAATAAAAAAGAATATGTTGTAGTGTAACTTAAGTTTACAAACAGAGGGTATGGTTCAGAGGCATAAGAACATTACATTTTCTTAAAGGGCTAAGAAGATTTTAATGACCTTAGTTTAAAAGTCCGCTGACATATATAAACACCTTCCCAATACCAAATCTCCACCACAAAAAGGGACCTTATTGGACTAAGACAAAACAAAAAAATTACATCCATATATTGATTTATATGTGTATAATGGGAAAGTATATTTTCTATTATTATCAATTTATTTCTGGCTGAAGATCACAGTGTGGCATTTTATGTGTGCTTGTCGGCAGTCTCATTAAGGCCATGTTTGTGGAAGACACTTGTAGGAGGGACTGTGACAGTACTGGAAAAGGTCAGAGAATGGGTTTGAATATTGTTATTACTCAACTGTATTGAGTTGTGTGTTGACTGTGTTCATTTTTATGCATAACCTTTCCAACAATTGCCAAAAGAAAATGCCATACATATTCTCTATTACATATATACTCTATACACACCATTTCTTTGTCATGATAATCTAACCAACATTTATAATAATCTTAGTAAAGGGTATCTATGCTATGCTAAGTGACATATATATATAAATTATATTTGTTTTAGATATCCTCGATGGGTGTAGTCATGTCTCTCTAGCAGAATGTTTTTATTGCATGTGGAGAAAACAGCACACATTTGATTTCCCTTTGTGTCCTTAATTCCTCCAAGAGTTTCTATTTTTTATGAAACAGCTGGTTAAATCTCTGCGGAAATACACTTCTTTCAATATATGCCAGTAAGGAAGCTGCTCACTGCTCTCTCTCTGAATCCAGCGTCTGCCAATTTCCACTTTGAGACCACAGATGAATAGACAATCCCTGTGTGGTAGAAAGAGGCACGCAAACATGGCTTTTCCTGGTTGAGTTTAACAATGAAGCGTGAAGACCCCAATAAGCTTACAACATTAGGGCTGTTGAAGTAAGACATCATATTTTGGAAGTTTACGTTTAAAATCAATCTTATAAGCTCTCAATTTAGTTCTTGGATGTCTATAATTTCAGAGCAATAACTTGAAACATAATCTAATCACACTAAGCTGTTGGAAAATCTATACATTTTGATAATAGTGTTTGATCAACATTTCAATGATGTCGTTGTGAAAAACATGAAATACATTTAACTTCAATACCATTTTGAAAATCAAATAGAACTCTGTATCTAAGGCAGTGGTATTTGTCTTGACTAAAAATATATCTATCACACATTATGAAAAAGACATCTGTGTGAACTTATAAATAGCATTGCATCCTCGCAGTACAATGCACAAAGCTCTGACACTTTTAAAATGTCAGTGTAATAGAAGGAAATTATTTGTTGGTTACCACTCTGACATTTGTTATCAAACTGTGACATCAATTCTGTGTTTTTTTCTTGACTAAAAATAAAGAAAAAAGACTTGATTTACATCTTGTCCTGTAAAGTCTTTCAAAGTGGGCATCTTAGTCCAAGGACATTGATACATCTTGAGAACATCCAAAACTGACATTTTTGTTTTTGCTGCTTATGTGTGCTAAACCCACGACAAATTTTGCTTTGGGACAATAAAGTTGATCTGAATCTGAATATCTTGTCTTGCTATTACCGCAACTTTAACTATCTCCACAGTGCAGCAATCGGACACCTGTACAAAAAGATCTTCGGTCATGGTTCGCCCCTGCTACACCATGATGACCATTTATGGTCATAATATTGCAGATACTGCTTTTTGCCACAAAATAGCTCTGGCACATCAAGACCTGGACTAGATGGCTTTTCACCAGTTCACTGTGCATCACAAACACACATTACATTTCATTACAAAATAAGCAAGCATTTCATAACTTGGACTTCATATTCTTTGTTAATATGCCAAAATTATGTGCTGTATTAGACTATAAATATATGGTTTGAGTATTATTGCATTGCCACAGCTAATGGACAAGTGGAAAATACTATCAAAGCCTGGGACAATTGTGACTGAGAACCTCACCTTTAATTGTGGGACCAGGCTCACAACAGAGGAGCACAATGCTTTCCAATTGCTACATCTCTGTTTTAACCTAAGCAAAGAGTGATCAAATCGGTGCCAAAGGACGGGGAAGGGTATCTGACAGTGACAGCCCGTATGAGGAGACATTGCAGAAATCTCTTTGTGAAGCGAGATAAAAGAAAAAAAAGAGGGTGTTGGGAGCTCTTTGGGTTAATTGTATTTGACATTTATTCTCGTCTTGTGTATTTCTCCTTTAAGGTTTCACTGTGGAAGACAGGACAAAGTGTGGGCCTGGGTGCTGATGAACAGAGCGGGAAGCGAGGGTATTGTAAGGATACATAGGTTTCACTTTGATCATGATGAATGTTCAGCTGATGCTGCCTTCCTTTTTTTGGTCTCTAAGGAAACTGTGGGGGAGGTGGGTTTAACATCTGAAGTCTCGTAATGGAGCGGGGTGGGGGAAAGTTGAGCCAGACGCAGCAGGGGGTTTGTATAATGTCGAAGGTTGATTATGTTGCTGTTGATGGTGAATGTAGTTGTCATGTTGTGGAAGGTTTGTAAAACATGCTAATGCTCAGCAAAAGAAGGATAATACAAAACAAAAATAGGACAAAAGATCAAGAGCTATTGATTTTTAGCTCGCACACACTTAATATCAAGTAGGCCCCCTGGATGTAAATAGTATAAGATGTAGTTCTTATGACAAAGTAATAATCCTAAAGAGAAACTAGTGTTAAGAAGTAGAAACCTTCCAGTTGTAAGCTTTGAATCAATGCAACAGTTGCCATCAATATGTCTCGGCCATCTTTCTGCATTCAGTCACCTATATTCTTTTTTATTGTCCAGGTCATTTGTGTCTCTTTGATTTAAAATTATATTGGCAGCTATTGTCAGGACAGCTGGTCAAAACTGGGAGCAATAATACTATTTATTTTCCCCGAATAATTTTCATACAGAATTAGTTTGAAGCCCTAAAGCTTGACACAAGCCAGACTGGACTTAAAATGAGACAGAATAAAGTGCTGTCTACATCTCATTGTTACTGGAAAGCAAAATGTGGGGTTTGCGGAGCATTTAGGATGGCCATATGGTGTGACTCATGCAGCAGCTCACACTTGATGAGTCATGAAGACAAATCCAACTGTCATACATATTTACCAACCCACACTCTCACTCATTCACTCCCTCTAACTCATTCATTTCCACCTTCGCTTTATCATGTGGTATATTACCAACCTCACCTAATCATGCCTCAATTCAATCTCCATTTCGTCCTCATCCATACAATCATTCAGGCAGGAAATAAAGCCGAAAATCACATTACCATTACCTATTGGGTCACTTCCTTCCTACAGTATATGCACCAACATTCAGGTATCCAAAGGAAGTTCATAGATTAAATACGTTTTTAAAAGAAAAAAATAGAAACCCCTGTACTAGTAGTATAAAGAAGGGTTCATTTATCTTTCAATAGTTTATACAGTGTATGAAAGCAGATTACTACACAGTCTGCCATATTAGTTCCTTTCAAAGGTGTGGTTACCTTTGCAAAACTTAGACATGGCAACATGGCACATAAAGTGACAGTAGGCTATGCATGTGTGTGTTTTCTGTTTTAATGATAAAACCCCCAAACAAAAACATGTGCAATACTGTAGGTGCAGACAGTCCACTTATGACTGTCAATATGGTGACAATGATCAACGCCTTCATTAGCAGCAGTGAATAGCTTCCATATCTAAGGAATTTCCAGAGCATGCAGCCGGTACAGATCCATCCACTGGGAGCGTCGTTTAGAGATGTCAGGCAATAAAGCAAAGTAATCTCCGCACAAGTCCCCACTGACACACAAGGCAAATCCAGAGATGTGTATGAATTTTTGGGAACATCATATTGTACCTAAGAAGCAGAGTTTCTGATGAACTATACTATAGAAACCTTTAATGTTATAGACTCCAACGAAAGGGAGGTTTATCATCTTATATTCACACCAATTAACTGGAAAACTCTCTTTGAAAAATGCATTAATAGTTTGATTAGTGAACCATTGCTTGGGTCTCAGTACATCTCCTCTCTATAAATTTATTAAAATTATTATTTCTGATGCTTAACAACACCTGCGCAGATGCTAACCATCGACTAGGGTAAGCATGTTAAAGCTACGTTGTGCTTTCTTCAGACAAATGCTCTTTGATGAATTGTGTCTTGACGTAGATTATTATTATTTAAAGTTGTTTCATGTAATCCATTTTTCCCATTACCAAAATTCCGTTTTTGCCCTGGAACAAGATTGTTGTAGCATTGGTACTTTTTGTGTTGCCATAGTGATAAATGTGGTAGCTATACTTCAGATTAAAGTGAAATTAGATTTCAGCAGGGTTATGAATCAAAAACACTTTGTCATACACTTTGACTAATGGTATTCATCAGGTGGACAGTGCACATTTGTAATTTGTCTTTGTGTGGCTGAAAGAAAAAATATCTCTGAAATGAGACCTTTAAATTCAGTCTAAAAAGGCAGAGCACTAGATATTAAATGCATGCACCCATTCAGTTCATTTAAAAATCCCAGTGAGGAGAAAGACAGAAAGGTGCAAAAAGACAAAAAATATCAAGGGTCAAAAGAGTCAAAGGGTGAGACTATTAACTTCTAGCAGGACTGCTCTGATTTTCTCCATATCTTGATTTAACTTTTTTTTTTTGTCAAATTAGAGATTTGAATTGTCTCTGTATATGTCAAAAAGTATTATATAAAATTGAAGTAGAGAGAATTTACCTGTAATGTGTATACTTAGCTCTGGATGTGTCATCCCTGTATGAATAAGAGATCACTGGGTCTCTTTTCTCCAAATTCTTCTCTGCTTCATATGAACAAGGTCACAGTTGGGTGAGCCTCAACTATTTCCAACTTTATGTTTCATTTATAACCTCATACTGCAGCCGTCAAACTACAAAATGTCAAATACATAAATGATTTAGATGTCAAGCCAATGAATTAGGAATTTGAAAACGTTCACTCAAATGACCATTTCAAGAAAGAATTAAAGACCCATTTTTGCCAGGACTTCAGTGACAGTTCTTAAGTTAGTAACCCTTTATTTTACTGCCCCACAAATCTAATAAATTCTTGCAAATTTAAAAGTTTGTGGAAATGTTTGTATTATAGCTTATATTTATAGGAAATTATTACTTTTGTTACATTTAAAAAAATAATTTCTCTTACATTTATGGTTTGTTACGTTTGTGGGCAGTTATTAACCTTGTGCTGCAGCTGGATTTGTGAGTTTACAAACTTGTGAAAATCAAGAAAAGTATTCACATTCGAACCTTGACTAACATTAGCTAGTCTGTCCAAAGATGTTTCAGTACTTATAGGTCTGGGTGTGTTTTAGGTTTGAAGATGTAGCGACTGTTTTCCCGTTACGAACGTAAACAGCACGGCTTTGCTCTGATTGAATAAACTGCAGTTAATAAACAAATCACCGACCAGGTATTCATTTAAAGTACCTGCCCTTCTGCAAACATTTTCAATGACTTTTCAGTCGGTCAGGATTATAGCAATATCATTGTTCATTTATTATTCCACATAAAAAAGTCATCCTATTTAACAGAGCAATGTCCCATTATGCATAGCACTAATATTTTTGCCCTATGATAAGTATTATTTTCTATGTTGCACAAATTCATGCAACATCCCAGGCCTTATACAGCGTACAGAAATTGTTGCCCTGTTCTCAAAGGCAGGCCGGGTGACTGATAAAAGGCTTTTCTAGCTGTGAAGTGTGCCGGCCTTTGCTTCAAAACCTCAGCCCTCCCAGAGGACATGCTGCTGTTTTGAAGTGAAGCCCAGCTTGTCTGTGCTGTCACATCGCATTTTCCTGCAGTCACCCAACCTAGGTCATCATTTTTCATTTGGACATGGAACTTTCTAGAAACTAATCACTATAACTAATTTCAAATTGTTATAATCAAGGAAAAAAATGTGCCATGATGGAATATGAACTCACTGCTAGCTCATAGCTGTTGGCTATTGGAGCCATCAAAGAGTTTTAATCAATATGTACAAAGAATAAAGCAAACTATTCCACAAAGGATTTCTTCAAGCAACAGCAGCTAATGGATTGCTGTGTCCAATAAATTGTACTATTGATCAAGGTTATCCTGTGAAGCATGTTAGAGACTTTGTCCCATGGTGAAAGGAACTCATCAGACCCTAACAGTGAAGAAGAGAGACAGAAGTATGTTGCTATTTAACATAGAATTGAAACAAAACCAATCAGGAAAATGCAAACACAGTTTCATCATAGTTGAGATATCAATCAGTGGTAAATACGTATAAAAATAAATTACATACAAAACGTTCATAGGTGTAATCATAATAGGTTTTCCAGTTGGAAAGTAGACCAACAGTTTTATTACTTAACCTAATCCTCAGCCACAAACCATAGCCCTATTTCCATTTTGCTGACTTTGTGTATCAAACAAACCCATCTCCCATGTCATTTTGCCATAACCATAACACCACACACCATAGATAGAACACTGAATATGATTGCATACAACATTTAAACGTATCAGTGGTTTTTGGAAACAGTGAGTCATTTCATTTGGAGTTTATTGCAGAGTGATTTAAATAAGTACAATTTGGAAGTTCATAAACTTGCTTCTTGTTACAGTTTATTCTCTAAATTAAGGTGACTTTAGGGAGCTTTTATAATATAATTAGGTTCCTCATAAAGTGTCATTTTACTGCCTGTCAACAAAACAGCTCAGAGCCATTGCTTCCTGTGAGCGCACACTGTCAGATAAAGACATAACCCTGAGTGCAGCAAGATAGCATCACTCAGCAATGCACCATTATCCCTCTTTACCATTCTTTCCCTTGACCCCCTTCGACTTTAATCATTTATTAATTTCCCTTGTGGTCTGAGGAAGGGCTCATGGTCTGAATTTAAAACGGCCAAGATCAGAGAACTGGGGTGTCACTTTGGTATATGAGAAAGAATATGGAATGTGCAGCTTTCATCCAATCACCCAAATCCACTAGACAGTCATGGCAATAAAACCTTGAGTGATTGCTGAAGGTGAAGTGTGTGTATGTGGGGAACAAAGTCATCTTTAAATCTTTGTGTTGACAATTCTCCTATATGGCGCTGGCTGGTAGCAGAGTGTAACAAATAATATGCTTAATATATGCAGAGATTTGATATCATATCATATGTGAGGCTGGCCATTCCACACAGTTTTTATTGAACGCCCTTCAGCAGCTCAAGATAGAAATGGCATCTGACACAAGTGGAAGGTAATCGGCATGTGCTACGGATTCACAACCGGCTGGCTTTTTGAGTATCCTTGTGGTGCAATTATAAGCCTGACTGCACGCTGGTGTGGAAAAGGGTAAACACCAACAAAGTGCTATTACAGCACATTTGTGTCAGTTGTTCCTCACATTACTGAACACTAGGACAAATATACATTCAGTATTCAACCCACGTGAGACAGCGCACTGATTTTCTTTCCCCCTTTTTTATGCAGAGGAATAAAAAAAAACTCAATTTGTATGCTACATAGATGTTGTGGGCTGACTACAAAATGAACACCTCACCATATAGCACACAGTACAAATATTCAGCTCTCGAGAGAAAAGATCAAATGGGACAAATCCAACTTTCCTGGTCATTTTTATCACTCAGTGAACTTTCTTGACGGTGGATAGTATACATCTGAACACTCTTTACATCCTTCTAATCATCATATTTATTGATGTTTTATTTACCGTTGTTATACCTCAAAAGGATGCGGCCTGTGTGCATTTTAAATGTGCTGCCTTAGGATATATTCTGTCACTTCTCTGAAAAATCCATGCATTCAGCCCTGCAGATATGAGATTCACGTTTCAGTGCAGTAATGTCTCGCAGCATAAGCAGCAAAATGTAACCACATATCTTTTACATGGAAGTACTACATTATCATTCTTTTGTTTAGCTGTAGAGCAATAAAAGAATTACCAGAAGAAAACATTATGACTTAAATAACCCTCCAAATTGATGTTTAGTCTTTATTCTTTGCTGTCTTGTGTGGCTGCAAGCATAGTACCATAGTAACAGCTTTAACAGGATAATGTTCAGAGGGAGGCTGGGGACACTGAGGTTGTGAAGGCACAAATAGAGGTATAATACCCCAATTTTGTTTTAGAATACCCTTTGTCTCCTGAATCTGGACAGATTTACTCGCACACATTTTGTCTGTCTATGGAGCTGCCACAAACAAGATGCTAAAAATGTCCAAAGAAAACAAAGCAAATTCACAACCACAGCAGCCAATGAATGAACCAAGCTTCTGTTAAGGCTATGACTTTTACAACCTGATAACAATTGTTTGGTTTCATTATTATGATACCATGTGTACGTTTAGCAGTAACAATAGAAAAATAAACTCTTGCGAAATGCCTTTATCTAAACCTTCCATCCACATATTTCTCCAAACTACTCCACTATCACTTTTATCAACCTTTATCACGTCTTATCTACGGCCTAGAGGTTTAAGAGAAAGGCTTAATGAGATAATCCTGTACTTTTACAGTTTTTTTTTACTCTTCTTAAACTGTAGCACTAAAAAATTCTACTATCCCCAGGAAATCCAACTCAAAACCCACAGAGACCAAAAAGATGTAGTGCATGTCTGTATCGACACACATAGGGCGCACCTATTTAGACAAACTCAACATAAAAACGGAGGCACTAAATCATTCATCTTTCTGTATAATAACGTTCTCATTCTAACAAGACCAACAACAAAATACCTCTACAGCCTTCTGATTATAACTCATAAATGACTTATTACTGGCATCACATATTCATATGCACAGGATTTGCATACCCATCATCCTTCATTTCATCGGACTGCCTTTGATTAATATCAGCCATCAGTGGTTGAGGCCTGTCAGAGACTCTTTATAAACTGTGAGGAGATATTCAATCAAATAATGCCAAAGAAAAAAAACATATTTAAGGAGCCGCTTCAAGACAAAATGCACCTTTCTTTTCAACAGCATAACCAAAGGTGTTTACTCTGAGATGTGGTTATCATTCATAAACTGTACACACTGCGGGTAAAACTATAGAGAATAAGCTATGGTTATGTAATCACACCGCTGCCAACAAATAATTCTGTCCAATGTCTACTTTATAGTGTATGTAAAAACAACAACAAGAGGTAAGCAACAAAAGTGATCTGGGTACTTGTCTAAATCAATACATCAAGACAACCCCCCTTTATTTAAACAGGAATATTGAGAATATACAAATATTTTTTAATCAAAGGAATAGCTCACACTCCTCAGCCTCCCCGGGAAAGTCTTTGCCAGGGTACTGGAGAGGAGAATGCGGCCGATAGTTGAACCTCGGATTCAGGAGGAACAATGTGGTTTTCGTCCTGGTCGTGGAACACTGGACCAGCTCTATACCCTCTCCAGGGTGCTGGAGGGTTTATGGAAGTTTGCCCAGCCAGTCCACATGTGTTTTGTGGATCTGGAGAAGGCATTCGACTGTGTCCCTCATGGCGCCCTGTGGGGGGTGCTCTGAGAGTATGGGGTCCGGGGCCCTTTGCTAAGGGCTGTCCGGTCCCTGTACGAATGGAGCAGGAGCTTGGTTCGCATTGCCGGCACTAAGTCAGACATGTTCCCAGTGCATGTTGGACTCCGGCAGGGCTGCCCTTTTTCACCGGTCCTGTTCATTATCTTTATGGACAGAATTTCTAGGCGCAGCCAGGGGCCGGAGGGAGTCTGGTTTGGGGACCACAGGATCTCGTCTCTGCTTTTTGCAGATGATGTTGTCCTGTTGGCTCCATCAAGCCAGGACCTTCAGTGTGCACTGGGACGGTTTGCAGCCGAGTGTGAAGCGGCTGGGATGAGGATCAGCACCTCAAAGTCTGAGACGATGGTTCTCAGTTGGAAAAGGGTGGCTTGTCCCCTTCAGGTTGGTGGAGAGATCCTGCCTCAAGTGGAGGAATTCAAGTATCTTGGAGTCTTGTTCACGAGTGAGGGAAGGAGGGAACGTGAGATTGACAGACGGATCGGTGCAGCTTCTGCAGTGATGCGGTTGATGTACCGGTCTGTCGTGGTGAAGAAGGAGCTGAGCTGTAAGGCAAAGCTCTCGATTTACCGGTCAATCTACGTCCCTACTCTCACCTATGGTCATGAGCTTTGGGTCATGACCGAAAAAACAAGATCCCGGATACAAGCGGCCGAAATGGGCTTTCTCCAGCGTGGCGGGACGCTCCCTTAGAGATAAGGTGAGGAGCTCGGTCACTCGGGAGGAGCTCAAAGTAGAGCCGCTGCTCCTCCACATCGAGAGGAGCCAGCTGAGGTGGCTCGGGCATCTGTTTCGGATGCCTCCTTGACTCCTCCCTAGGGAGGTGTTTCGGGCATGTCCCACCGGGAGGAGACCCCGGGGAAGACCTAGGACATGCTGAAGGGACTATGTCTCTCGGCTGGCCTGGGAAAGCCTCGGTATCCCCCCGGAAGAGCTGGAGGAAGTGTCTGGGGAGAGGGAAGTCTGGGCGTCTCTGCTTAGACTGCTGCCCCGCGACCCGGCCCGGATAAGCGGTAGAAGATGGATGGATGGATGGATGGAAGGAGGAGCTACCAAGGGAAACCCACACAGATAGGGGGACCAACTACATACATAAAGAAAAACATTAACCCATGCTTTTGATTTTAAAATAACATAAATACCCATAGAAAAGCCTACCTTGACTTTTCACATGCTAGTTACCTGCAGGAATACGGTAGGTCAAACTGAAGGTGACGTAAGTAAATGAGAATATCAGCCTTCATCAGTCTTCAATCAGTCTTTATCGTCAGTGTAATAGGTGTATACAACAGAAGGAGCAGCTACTCAAGTGCGGACCAACTGAACTGAACTGTGTTAGTGTTTCTTCTATTAAATGTGCTCAGGTTTTTTTTATACAAACAAATTGTAACAACCGAGAAAATTGAATGAAAATATATTAAATTAAATTAGTTGTAATAAATGAGAAAACACAACCAGTGTTGTCAAGCGTGCATGTTATTCAGTGGTGTGTGTCGGGGAGAAGATAGTGCACATCTTGGTTGTGTCAGTCAATCTGAGTGTGTCAAATAGCAGATGTCAGAGAAAACAGGACGTCCTTGGCAGTACATTGTGATTGATGACGAAGAGTCAGTGAAAGTAAATGGGCGTCTTCGAGACGGACTCTTGGCCTCCATAAATCTCAGAATGAGATTTGGCTGCATACAAGGACCACCTCTACGTCAGTATTTAAGCTTCAGACACAGATTTATGAAAAGAATGAAGAATGTTTTTTGGAGTATTTGTTGGCTTTAATCATGCTTTTGTCTTTAACCGTCTGGAGGAGAAAGTGTCACTGTGCCACTGAATTGTAGGGTCATTATTCTGATCACTGCATTTAGATTTGATGCAGCAAAGTGTAATTTAACTTCCAATGTAGACAGAAAAATAGAAGTGCGTGATGAAAGAGCTACAAATTTATGTCAAACTGATCATTTTCTTTTAGCTTAAATGCCCAAAATGTGTTTCATTTTCATATTACTCCAATCTGTCAATCCATCTGCTCCTCTATCCCATGCCCCCAAAGTGGAAAGTAATTGGACAGGTCCAAGTGGCAGCTGACAGGGCCGGCTTGGCAGATGTGACCAGGAAACATGAGCTCAGTCACTCCCATTGTACAGACTATGGGCCTTTTCAGTTCCACAGATGGAGCCCTATACAGGAAGGGGAAATTAGGCTACATAACAGAAAATGAGAAACGATTTAATTCGACAAATGGCTTCACACTTGAAACCAGTTCAAGTATGAACATGTTGGGTTCGCTCACATAATTTAGAACCTTTTGGAACATGTCAGGCGAGTCAGAAATGTTTACAGTAGCTTGTCTTCTAAATGCACTTGCTAATGCAGTTCAAATATTAAAATAATTTATTTTTAAAAAAAAATATGTGTAGCTAATCATCATTTGATTAGTTAGCATTTAGCTCAGTTTTTTGGGGCCATTCAATGGAGCCAGACACTACCAGAAATCCAGTGGATATTAAGTTTAAGAGAATGTCTTCTCTTGTAAAAAATGTGTGAAAAAGGAAAATGCAATTTAAAGAGGCAGAGATTATGGCCTGAAAACGTATGCTCAAATTTATTTAGTAACAGTCATTATATACTTTATATACACTAATTGTGCCGTTTGCTTTTTGGTCTAAACATTAAGATCCACTGCAGTATATCTTGACAAATGCTATCATTTTAAGTTTTCATCATTCATCTTTGTTGACTTTACAGAACATTACATTACAGAACAACTTAAAAAGAGGTCACCTAAGATCAAGTATCCTTTAATCCAGGCAGGGTTTAGTCCACAATAAATCAGTCCACAGAAAACAGGGAAACAATCCAACAGGAGTAGGCAGAGATCAAATCCATTAAACAGAAGAAAAGGTCTTATACAAGCACACAAAACACAAGGAAAACTGTCTGGACCACTAGGAACAAAGACAAACTGGCACAGACTAAATACACAGTGAAGACAGCAAGACACAGGTGCAGCTCACTAGAGTGGGGAAGGCATAAAAAAGGCGGGAAACACAAGGACAGGAAGTGGTTCTGAAAAGAAAGGAAAAGTTAGAATGATAAATACAACAGGAAGTAAACATGAAACGAAAACAAACTTAAACTTAACATGGACTGTGGAATCTCACATACACATACCACATATCTCTATATCCAACTACTTCACATAGAAACATTTACCCTGACATAAGTCTTGAAAATGACCCCATATGAACTTTTATGGGAACAGTGTGAATTTAATTTTATTTGTAGATGTGAAAGTCCTGAATTAATCTACAAGGAAGTACATTTAAAAGGATTGAAAGTAGCCTCCTTAGAAAACTTTTTGGATTTCACAGCAACATTTTAATAACATTTGACTCTTCTTTTAAGGCTGTTTATTCCATAATTTATGAATCCCCGTCCTACTTTATTTCTGACTTAGGAGGAACATGTCAGATTTCCCTGAGTCCTGCCTTGTCTCATGAGCACAAACATTTAGAGCGGGATTTAGAGGTTCTGCTTACGTAAATAAAAAATACCAGATGCATAGTTACACATCATTGGTTGTGTAAATAAATTTACAATTTAGTTCAAAGTTAGATCCCTAAAAAGACAGATCTCACTTTTCACATTGTAGTGCAATTTACAAAAATACATTCCAGCTATTCCATATTGTAGCAATAAGTCACAGTTAAACCAATCTTTAAACATTGATTTGCCAAAGGAATATGAAGCATGGAAGATGTACACGAGTTTAACGTGGTCCAGAGAGACGAACACATTCTGTCTTGCCCTAGTGTTTGTTTTTAAGGATGTTGATTGTCAGTACCAAAAACTGAAAGGTGGACTACACAGTGAAGGACACACAAGGTGCCCTGGGAAATACTGCAAAAAATGTTTACAGCTAATGCTTAAAGCAACAATATGTTACTTTTCAGAAGTAACATTTTCCAACACTAAACGGCCTGCCTGATTTAATCTGCAATAATAGTCGAGTATACTTAACCATTGGTAATGGCCTATTCCATTAAAGAGGAGCCATTGGGTTTATACATCCCAGAAACAGCCTAGTGCCCTCACTCATGGTGCTAAAACAATAAGACAATTTAGGTAGGTTTGTGCATGTGTGTGCACATTTGCACACTTTATCAAGTCCACAACTTGTCTGATTTTTGAAAAGTATAGGGTTAAACAGCGTACGTTCAGGTCAAACAGATTAAGTTTGCAGGGCTCCAATAAGGCGCTACCTCATCAGAAAAAAATGGAGTGGAGTATTTCTTTCAATTACATGCAAAATTATTTTGTGTTTAGTCGGTGGCCCACTAATACATTTCCGGTTTGGCCCTCCAAGGGAAAAAGTTTGGGATTTTGTGAGATTTGTTTTCCACAATATCGTATGGTCCACAGTCATTCCGAAAAAAATAAAATAAAACTTTAGCCCAATCATGAATATGTATAATTGTCATACAGGTAATAAAAGGTGGCTCACCTGGTGGAGTCCATGTCATGTGCGCAGGAGACCCAGGTTTGATTCTGGCTCATTTGAGGGTCATTTGCCCGGTGTTGTTCCCCTCTCTCTCGGTCTTTTATCCGATAAAATAAAGGCCAAACAAAAGAAGCTTGAAAATAGAACACTGTAATAAAACTGTAAAACATGCAATTCCACAAATAGCCATTGTCATTATACTACAGTAACAGAAAATACTAGTTTCGGCTATGAAATAAACATCAATGTATTATGTATTATTATCATTTATTAATTGACAAATAGACCACTACCTGTCCTTCCGAAGAGCACAGTGTGAGACGAGCAGTATAGGATAAATGAAATGCCGTAGAGGCTACGACTACCTCCACTTTTATAAAACCCAGCTGTATTGAGATGTGCATGTCGTGCCTCTGCATTGCAAGCAGCTGATCTCAACAGGAATGCAGACAGTAATTAAGCGACAGCATGCAGATGGTGTTTAAACAGCCGAGCACTCGAGGGAGTCAAATTAAACTGACACTAAACCTAACAAAATATACCATGTGTGTTTTGTGTTATGCTGACTGTTTGACAAGCATTAAATCTTAAAAAAAAACATTGAAATAATCGCTGCTATAAAAAAAAGCCATACAGGGCAGAATACTTGATTTGTTTGGATTGGTTTGAATGGATGTCTTTCGTTTGCCTTAGCATGGCTGGAACATTGAGTGAGTTTACCATATTCAATATCTTCATCTCCATCTTTCAATAAAATGTCATTTATGGACATGTTTTTGGACCTGATTAAAATTGAATGAATGAACATCATCATAAGTTATCATATCAATGTCCATTGCTTTTTCACATGACCAATTAAATCAGAATAAGAACAACTTGGTATGCCTTACTGTGCGCTTATACTGTATTATTCCACATTCACGAGAAAGTTGCTATTCATCAAAATTGTTCGGAATCATTTCATTTCTTTCCCTGTATCATGTATCACTCTTAACTTGGTCTTGTCCCGACCGTGAATTGGTCTTGGCAAGTGTTGTCTTGACTACAACACTTGCTGCATTTATGTGATAATGAATGTACATGTGGGTGTAAATGCAACTCCAGCTCTTTCTCTTTTTTCTTTTGAATAGACACTTTGAATGCATCCTTAGAAGTCTTTGTGTAAATTTGTGCAAGTGCATTCTACCAAAACACCCTACCATCTGCTTTGAAGCTGTTACATAAAAGCCATTGCAAGACAAAGGTGTGCAGTGTGCGCACAGGCCAGAACCAGCTCCTTATTTACTCAAACACTGGTTACTGTCTGCAGCGTTTTATACTGGACTGAACTTGTGTTTTTGGCTTTCTGCCTACAGTCTCTCAGTCAGATCCTTAGGCCACAACTCGTTAGCCCCTGATGTAACACTGCAGTGGAGTTGGATTTGAAAGTCAATCTGCTCACTTTAAAGTGTCATTCTTATAATCACTTATACATCTGATATGGTTGGAATTAGTTCTACCTTTAAGGCCTGCAACCCTCAAAGGGTGGTTTAAAAATTACGTGGTAATTATAGTAATACTCAGCAAGTTATAATCACATCGTCACAAAAGAATGAGCACAGTTAAAGTGTTCTACTTTGGATTAAATATGTTGGAAATTAAATTTGTCAAAAGTGTCAAAAGGAGATTTAAGCACAACGTCAGATAATTATTATGATATGTTAGATGTTTTGGTCCTGATACATAAGGGTTACTATCCAACAAACTATTAAATCTAGTATCACACAACTGCTCTTCATAAAGTTAAAGGTCTGGTCAGTGAAGACTTGTAGCTCAAATGATGAAACATTTAGTAACCAAAACAGGGCTGGCTTGTAGAGGATTTACTAAAATGAATACAGTTGAATATGCACACGTACCCCAGAGGGATCCACTTAATATAGTCAAATTGGTTTTTACATTGTATACCTGCAGAAGAATATGAATAGACATTTAACCTTAAAGTTTAAACTCCCAGACATTTCTCTGCAGCTCCCATTATACTGCTCTACAGTAGTAGACACAACAGACTACTTGTTTGATGAATAGTTTTTCTAAAGCTGTTCAAAACAGCCGAGAGCAACACTTCCTTCCGCTCATTGTTCAAGTTACAGACCACAAGCTTAACTTTTCACATTTCAGCCTCGTGAATTATGGATATTCTATTTTCAGCCATTCCATCACTTGCCTTAGTGCCAATAACAGATAGATCTTTCAGCTCTTTCTTAGCACGTGAAAAAGACTGGTTGATAAAGTGAGATATCGTCACAGTTTTTTTTGTTGATATGATGACTAAGCACTTGTTGGACACACAATCTATATGGATTAGTGTGAAAGCAAATAAGGAAAGTCACTTAAGCTTTTTTGCGTTCTTTTATAACACAGACTCTCTTCTGTTGTCTTTAAAATCCAAATGAAAGACAAATCGATACCACAATTGGAGTTAGGAAAAGATTGTGTGGCAAAAAGCCCTCATCACCTAGAGAGGACTGCAAAATCCAATTACTTTGGTTAACAAGCTGACCTTCGCACGTATAATGCCACTGTGTCCCCTGGCTTATTTTCTTGGCCGAGCATAAGCACTCTAGGGCCTCAACAAACCTTTAAATATTGCAGTGATTGCACTCAAAAGTAATGTCCACTAAGAAGCTCTGAGTGAACAGAGAGACGATAAAACACACTAATGAAGAACTAAGGAGGGGTCTCCTCACATTCAAATATTCAAAAATATGTGTGCACTTTTATTTCACTGCATACTCCTACGTGGAGGGTAGTGCTTTGAACATCAGCGCTACATTTAACAGCATTGAATTCAAAGTGGCAGATGCATATATGAAAGATTTGAGTCATAAAATTTTACTGAAATAAGTTCAGGCAGGGCCACTTGAGATTAAAGTTATGTAAATATGCTTAAATTGAGTGTAGTTCTGGGACATATGTGTCCTTCCAGACATAGCAGCTCATGGTTGCATGAGTAAAGCCACTCTACAGAGTGAAACAATGAAATGCTTTTGATTTGACTTACAAATTAAAACTTGATAATTATTTTGTTTGACAAAACTTTAACCTGAACTTGATACACTGTCCACATAATGTGACACATCAACAAAGGTGGTCTGGCATTATAATGCATGCATGATCCTCAACTATAATAACAATCATCATAATAATCATAATCATGATAATGAATTTTATATAGCGCTTTTCAAGGCTCTCAAAGCGCTTTACAGAGTTCAATATTCATTAGGTAGGTAATTTCAACAACAGGGAAAAAAATGTAACCTTGCTCTGCAGCTAAATTCTTGCGTGATTTGTGCGTTTACAATCTTGCAAAACTTAAACTGCTCCAAGCAAAGTATTCACAGTCCAAACCCTGGCTTTACCGTCTTGTTGTGTCTAATGAGGTGGCAGCACTGACAGGTCTGGGCAGGTTTTAGGTTTGTAGCAGCCGTTTCAGTGATTGTAAACAACATGGCACTGCGCTGATTGGATAAAGTGCAGTTGAGAAATCCAATCACCAATCAGGTATAAATTTAAAGTACCTGCCCTTTTGCAAACACTTTCAACGGGAACCCTCCCAGATAGTACTGTGGAGCAGTTCTATCTGGCAGAGTCAGGTTTGAAAAAGTTACAGTATCCTCCAACATTATAACTCAGCTGAACACAACAGAAGGTGTGATAAACAATCTGGATTTTTGGTTCTACCAAAGGTAATAGATCTAAATAAGCCAAGACAGTTTCCCTTTAGGTTGATAAAAAAAAAAAGCCAAATAATAACTTTATAACAGTTCGTAGGAGGTGAGTCTACAGATTCTAAAATTTTTACAGAGATCTAAATGAATGATTTTGGACTAGAATTGACTTGATCAGATGATATTAGATTTGTGCCATCTCAATCTGTCTAACCTCACATTTAAAGGCAGTTATTTTGGACTTTATTCAGCCCTTTTAGAAGAATAAGCAATATTTCCACTGTCTGTCAAATGCTTACTGAGGCTTAACAGATCAGTGGAATTTACATTACAGCTATAAAGTTAAATCTTTCCTGTTTGAGTGAACATGTCAGTCTTGAGGAGCAGCTGAATTGCTGGCGCTGCTAAAATGTTGGGAAGAGGCCCAGCTGCCAGTCCAGGTGAGGAACAAATGTTTTTTTTTGTGTACCAGCACATGTGATAGAATTCCCAAGCTCCCCTCACCAATATATAAAAGACCTAAAAGCTAAAAGGGGGGACCTAAAAGGGGTTTTGGCAAAACTTTGTTTCAACATCCACAATATACTGTGTGTCTCTCACCACACTGCCTCACACTTACAAATGCTGACAGGCAAGACAAGATGTTAGAGCTTTGACAGGCTGCTCTCGCACAAGGACGATCACCCACACCTTGTGAACGCTTCAGTGATTCAGTGCTTAAAGCAGCAGGGAGAGATGGCCTCAGAGCTGCAACACTATACACTATCGTTATCACATTTATCAAATAGCAAATCTGATTACTGAGTATAAATATTACAGTATGGCTGATTACAGTGGTTTTAATGTTGATTATTATAGTGTCAGACCACGACTGTCTAAAGATATTTTCAATGCAAATGTACAATATGTTAGATGTTTAACCTTTTTGGTTATATGCGTAGACATAACCAAACATAGATAATATAATATAATTTTTTAGAGGAATAGCATGGCATGTTATGAACAAAATTCTAAGCAACACTTATTTTGTTATAACTTAAGCCGTTCATTTGAAGATTCGTCCTTCTATTCAAACTAAACCAAAAGCCCTTTTTTGAACATAATCACTTTGGAAGTCAGAAAATTAAGTAGAGCAAGCAATGGCTCATTGGAAAACATGAAAATTATACCTAGGAAATTAGAAGTTTTACCCACTTTCTGCAATGAAGAAGATGAGTTTAAAATATGTAAGAGTGAAATATTCCTTTAAAATTCCATTTTTATTAAATCCATGATTTCATTATTTATTCCTGCAGTTCAGCATGCTGCATGTCCCATTTGCTGATTAATTCCTCAAGTTCTATGATAGACAGATGTGAAATGCACATCCGTGGCACCTGCAGGTTCCTGTGGGAGAGCAGTCTGCTGCAAGGTGCCAGGGAGCAGACAGCTGTCAGACACTGGCAATGCATCCAGAGTAACCTCCCTGTCAGTGTGGAGGACAACAAAGAAGGCTGACTTACAACCAATTCTATTGTCAAATGCACCAAAAACCCTGACATAGTATGGCTTAAAAGTATACAAATAAATCATTTAAAGTAAATAATTGGTTGCATGGGCAAAGCCTTTACTTGATGATAAAATGAGTGTTTGTTGGTCTAAAACTATTCAACTTAAGCACTGCATTTCAATAGCAGCGGAAAAGCCTCTGAATAAATCACTACCCGGCAGTCAATTTGAGTTGAACAACCTACAGGCAGGCTTTATGGCAGCTAAAAAAGCTGGAGGCAACAC
Source organism: Perccottus glenii (assembly GCA_024416835.2). Taxonomy (NCBI): domain Eukaryota; kingdom Metazoa; phylum Chordata; class Actinopteri; order Gobiiformes; family Odontobutidae; genus Perccottus; species Perccottus glenii. The sequence continues at coordinate 19,249,215 of CM044560.2, read as the reverse complement.
TGCACTGATGGGAGAAAGATGAAAAAGAGGCTTCCTCTCATCATTCCTTCATCACCCCGGCACCAGAGGTTGCAGAGAGAGCCCAGGACTTATAGTTGCTAGAGGGAGAGTAAATCTTCTAGACCTGTTCTCGCTCATGCTCTCAGGCCTGACCATTAATTTCAATCACCCCGGGAGAGAGGTTTATGCACATCTGTGTACTTCTCGTTTGGTGTGGACTGTTTGGCTGTGTGAGGGCCTGAATGAAAAATTACATGGCTTTCATCAAGAAAAGGGGGAAAAAACTGTCACCTGCTGACAGTGCAGCATGTTGGCAAAGTGGTTAGCACTCCTGCCTCACAGCAAGAAGCTTCTGTGTTCGATCCCTGGCTAGGGAGGGCCCTTTCTATGTGGAGTTTACATGTTCTCTCTTTATCTGCATAGTTTTTCTTCAGGTCCTCCTGTTGCTCTTACCACTAAAAAAACCTGTACCGTAGGTCTCTGATGTGGCCAGGAAACCTCTGTAAAAGAAATTTTAAATCTCAGTGAAATACAGGTAAAAACACACAACATTAAAGCAGCGTCTAATTTCCATTAGATAGTTTTTATTTATTGGTAACAAATTAGATCAATTTCAGCATTACACTTCAGCACTGGGATGAGTGCAACTTGTATTAAAATGTCAGCTGCTGGTCAAGTGCTGAAGAAGTGGATGAAAAATGACTGGCAGTGGTGGATGCGGTAATCATTTTGAACGCCGAGCAGGAAGTTTATCAAGAGTTAATTGGCAATTGGCATAAGGCAATAACAGCCAATTGTAAGAAGTTGGCTCAATATTTGGCTTTACTTAAGTGTGAGTAGTTAAGATGATGGTAGAAGAATAACAGAGCAGCTTCTAGGACCTGGTGCTGATTAAAATGCTTTGAATAGTATATGTATATGTATAATTTAAAATTTTGATTCTTATAGTTCAGAAATTGGAATCAAACTTCTAATTCTCTTATTGTGGCCATGTAGTGTAGAAGCAGAGTACACCAGGGGTAAGAAGTAACTATTTAAACAAATGATTTTTATAAATCATCAATATTTTTAAAAGGACATGGTAGCGTGATTCTACAGAGAAAGTTAACAAACTGTGCAGAAGATTGTGTTTGTATCAAAGGCTCAATAACAGGTTAGGAATCACACAGAGTATACATTTAAAACACCTTTTATTTTGGAGGGCTGTAATACATTGTATCACCACAGGAAACCAGGTGACAGCACGAACCAAGAAGATGGGAGTTGGCTGTATTATTTGGTATTTAATTATTTTTTCAGTCAATAAAAGAAAAAAGAATGCAATATTTTTCTTATTTTTTTAAACAAACTGACTGAAAGACTTATTTTTCCCATTTTGCCATTAAAAACAAATCAACTTTCGATTTAACATTCAAGCAAAGAAAGCAGAAGAAATACAAAACAACCACAACAATTCAATAATAATCGAAATATAAAAATTCATTTTTATTATTATTATTATTAAATAATCATTATTTAAGTTATTTTTATAAAATTATTTTAATTAATATTAGTTACATGTTTAATTCATTTTAACATTTCTGTATATTTGTTGAAGATATACATTTTATATATTTGTCAACATGGCTTAAGCACAAAAACCCAAAATAAGAGTGTTTTGGGGCATTACACTATAAAACCCAAGTTTATTTTAGTAATGTTGCACTTAACAACAGAAGAAACACATGTGAGTAGCACATTTTATTTTATTATACAATGTAAAAGTATTTTCATTTTCATTTAATTTCTTTCTTAAGCCCTCATCAACTATTTTCCAAGGAGTCTGCAAAAATGAACTCATTATCAGCTGAAAGAGCTGAAAAACAAGGCAGACTATTTCAAATTTACATGCGTTGCAGCCCCATAGAAGCACTTTATAATGTATTAGTTTTGAAGGGTTTCAAGTGGACCGCAGTCCAAACATAATGACATGATCCAGTCATTTCCCTCTCTGCTGAATGCTCTGCTGTCTTCCCCACTCTCCCTTTCTCGAATTGCACTCTTCTTTTCTGAGTCGGGACAGAGGACAATTCGTCACCCATTCTAATTAAACATAGCCTCGTAGCAGAGCAGTGGCAGCTGCAGAAAAAAGAGACAAAGGAAGAAGATCAATTGCTGTATAGAAGAAAATGGAAAAAGACAGAGGTTTAGAGAGACATGGGAGAAGGAGAGGAGGCTAAGGCTATAGTCACACTTCAGGGAAATGTGGCCTAGATTTGACCTTCTTTGATCATAAAAAATTTTTTCAGTGTTTACATTCAAAATGAGGTCAGTGAGAAAATTGTGAGATCAACATTTACTACTTCTACAACTGCTTCCTCAAAACTAGGCCAGAATTAATCTCATTTAGTCAGTATTGATTTAATAAGGTTGGTGTGAATCATAATTATTGGAATTATGGTATTTAGATCAAGGCCTTTTCAAAGTGATCTCAATCACTTTTAACAATCAGATTCAGACATGACATAGTAAATTGTGAACTTGTTTCACCAGCAGACCTTGAAATTCTGTGATTTATAAAGATTTTAGGAGACGATGATACCTTTAATCTTGCTCTTTTGTACTTGAGTAATGTCTTAGAACTAGGAAATCAAATCTTGATTCAGAACAAGTAAAGGTTTGAACAGAAGTGTTAATTCCTTCTCCTGTTCACACTGACAAATCAAATCTTGGACAATTTTAAGACTAACGAACGTCATCATGACAACAAAGCACTGTAAAATGAAGGATATAAAAAGTAGATAATCAAATAACCTGGCTCACCAGACGGTGTGTATCTGAACCATCTGGGAGGGCTTGCATAGAAAGCATTTGGAAAGAGCAGGTACTTTAAATGAATACCCATCATTTGTGATTGGATCATCTGTGAGTAACCACAGTTTTATTCAATCAGAGCAATGTCATGTTGTTACGTTTGTAACAGTAAAACAGTCTATACATTTATCCATCAAACCTAAAACACATAAGTAGTCAAATGGACCAAGCCCCTTCCCTTGGCATTACTTATTTTATAAGTTAATTCTGGTCAAAGTGTAATAAAATGCATGCAGTAATTTTGATTTGGGTGTACCTGTATTTAATTTCTGAAAATCTTTGTGACTTCATAACCATCACAAAGGCAACACAAAACTGGAAATGCTGCCGGATATGCATAGATATTTGTCTGTATACGCTTTGATGATCAACTGCACAACACTGCAGATGTTTGCTATTGATATTATCATGCCTGAAAGCCACATAGTAAAATGTCTCTTCTGTCCTATTCACTTGTTGTTTTCTGTCACTGATAATCCTGACCTTTTTGTCTTCAGTGTAGAAAGCATTTCTCATTGTGTGCCTGAGCTGGACTTTAAGTCACTGCTCTTGATAAGGACTATTAAGTTTCTCAATCTGAATCACTGACCTTTACAGGGTAATGTAGACAGCAGAACAACTAACAAATGCATGTTGGCCTTAAAATATGTTGCAGCCCCAAGACCTGTTCTAAAGTGTAATTGGAGCTCAATCTACATCACAACACATTTGATTTATATTTATGCTTTTTAAGAGACAGCATTAGACATTGTTTAAAAATCAGTCTGCAATAAATGTATTTGCACACAGTCTTTCCCTTTCCTTTATTTTTACAGTATGGGATGTTGCTGGATAATTGCATGCTAGAATGGCCATGCTTTAAAAGGAATTTTAATTTATTCACTTTATGTAATTGAGGCTTCCTTTTAAAATAAAAAAGGTCTTATCCCACTTCTCTGTTTTGATGATTTATGCCAAAAACAAATAAACCCAATGTTTTCTCTATGTTTAATATACAGTAAGCTGAGAATATCAGCCATGAATAGTATAACTTCGTTCTCCAGTGTCCTGCAGAGAGCAAAGAGGAAATGCTGGCAATCGTTAGACCATGTGAGACACTCTAAAAGCATGCTTACACTGTACATACTGTGCATCCATTAATAGAGGACGCTGAATAAAGTAGAGAGCACTTTGGCTGATCACTATCAAGCCAGTGTAAAACAAGGACAGAGAAAGGAAAGAAAACAATGAAATGAGAATGCATGATATTGTGAAGTATTTTCAGCTTCTTTTCATCGTTATTGACCAGGACCCCACAACACAATGGAACAAAATCGATTTATTGCTGCTGTGAGGGCAATGGGTTGTCACTGTGCAGGAGAAACAACAGATTGTATTATATAAAAGTGAAACCCTATGATGTATAAAAAAAATAATTAGAATCTACTGTGTTAAAAGAAGAAAGTAATATGTATTAGTGGTGATCTTAAATACAATGTCATGTTTGATCACAGAAAATGTACATAATGTACATTCATGCCTTTGTAAATGAGATACTAGATTTCTACATGAACTATATCGGAGACACCGTCACAATGACTGCGTGACCTTTTGTATTGGCACACATGTATCTAATACTAGACCAAGGTGTAATTATCCTCTCTCCTGACTGCCCCTCCTCTTTATTATAACAAATACAGCTCATAAGCTGCTGCTACAGGGGACGCAGACTGTGAAATTAATACTTTGCTTTCCTCTAAGGCGTGATACATCCACACTTCATCAGAGAACAAAATCCTCCTGTCTGCTTTTAAATTAAAGCACACAGTTAAACTACTTGGCTATCAATTGTGAATTATTTGTGAACATGGAAATCTATTATTTGTATTCAAGACAGTCAGTTTTAATGTTGAAAATAATATAAATGTACTGTATTTCTATGCAAATTCGGGGTATGCATGTGTGAATATGTGATCAAACATATCTTCCATCTTGTTTAATTACATCTAAATTAATGATAGAAAGTGCAGTGTACTAAAATAAAACAAAACAAAACTGAAATTAATTCTATGTGAGTGTATAGTATTATAGCAGTGTTGTTTTTAAGCTTAGTCAAAGTGGAAAATGATACAAGCACCTACAGTGTGCCTAACAATTTGAATATGTTGTTTATACTAAATAAGCTTATAACAAGTTCCCATAAAATCACTTTATGTCCAATTTCAAATCAAACTTTCTAATGTATGTGCCTACACAAATAAATCATTGCACCTATTTGGTGTCTTAATGAAACTGATTTCACACCAAAGATTTACCATGTCTATTTATAATCAGGTTAATCTGTTATATATACCAATGTAACTTGTCAATGTTAGTTGCTGACAACAAATGGCTTCTCTGTGCCAGCATCTTTAACAAGACATGTTGCTTTGTAATGGAACCATTTCCTCTCTGAACACAGATGAAAGTAGATAGAGAAGTGCACTGAAGTTTTGCACTCAAAGTCTGCTATCTGCTGCAGCTTTTAGAGATATGAGAAATACAAAGTCACCTCATTAAAATGCTGGGGTCACTTTTGTTGATGTGCTGTTGAGCTGCATGCTAATAATAATAATATTTATTTTTAAACTATCAGCATCCACATCTGCCACGTGTCTGTTGTGTTTTCTTTCACCACGTCTCACATATATGTAGATTAATCACCGTTACATTTACTCATATCCATGTTGCTTTGAACAAAAGTTGTCAACAGTTATTGTTTATGATGGACAAAATATAATGTGAAAGATAACATGGTAATGTGTTGGAGCAAACTACAGTATCAAAAGTACATTCATTACAGTTGTAGAAGTGGAAACACTATATGAAATGTCTATGACATCTTCTACATTCATTTTACACATCAAAGAGACAGGCAGATTCACAGATATAAACTCTGCAGAAAGAGGATAAACCCTGCATGCTTCATAGCAAACTGGAACAAGCGATTGACGTTTTCTTTACATTTCTGCCTGATGGAACAAGAAATAGTCTCTGATATCCCAGCATCATGTTTTTGCACATTGTACACCTCAGAGCTTTTTTGCATCAGTAATCCTCTCTGTAAATCAAAAAATAATTTAATATATACTTCAATTTTTATTGATTTACCCAATGTATATTTACATTTGTTAAATGTTGATTAATACTGTAATATAAAGACGGTGCTACAGATTTCTGTATTCTCATAAAAGACATACATTTGACTTTGACAAGGTCCCAATGTAAAACACGTCCCTGAGACTGATATTATGAAGTGTACATCGTTGTGGCATGTGTGTATTAGACCATTATGAAGTAGGCAATGTTTAATTGAACCTACCTGTAGGGTAGCAGAAATTGTGACATTGTGACAAACATTTTCAGTTCCATTTTTTTGGTTTATAATTTTCTTTCTAGTTCTATATAAAGAATTAGTCAGGGGTTATTTATTACACCCAATAAATAGGTGAAACACATCAGGGAGGGGTCAGCTGATCACACAATGCGGGAACAAACAAAGGGAGGAAGTGGACAGACAGTAAGTGTCAAAATAAAACAGGAAATACAAATGATAGAACGCAGAACATGAGCTACTTTATGAAACAGAGCTATGATCAGTAATCAAGGGCAGTATCAATGGAAACAGACTAACTGGATAGACATAGAACCAATTAAAGAAACAAAGCATTGCCAAAAACCTGCTGCTACTATAAAATAAAAATTTATTTTGCTTTATTAAAAAAACAAATCTAAAATCTAAATTCTAATTCAACATTTTTATGAATTAACAATAATTACAAAATCACATTGTATAAACAAAACATGATATTAATTAATCTTGGGTAACAAAACAGTAGCTTATGCATATTTTAGTCAGGCATAGATGAAACACATTAAATCCTTGAATATGACATCTGAATAAATGCACAATATAAATATATATAAATTTTATTGTCTGGCAGGACCTGGCAGCACATCTAGCTTATTGCACACGCTGTCAATTCAGCTCTGGCTCTCAATGGAAATGTTTTTATTCTCACTGTCTTTGCAGTTCTTCAGGGAAAGCTTGTGTGAACACTCATCCTGCGGTGGATTTTAATCTGTTCGTCTCAGGTTATATCTGAAATCATCGCTCTGCCATCGTATACCAACTTTGACATGAGGTCAGTTCTGCCCTGCAAGTAGACTGCTGTTTCCGCTCTGATTCTTGGTTGCAAAAATAATTCTTCATTATCCATGCCCATCTGATGTACAGTGCCTGTTTTAAAGCATAAAAGATCTTCAACATTCAGGATACATTGTCACAGCAAATGCAATAGATTTTCAACCACCCACTGCTTTGAAATGAAACTATGAAATGAAGGTTGCAATAAAAATGGTGGCGTAAGTGATTCCGAGGGCAGACAGCTGATATTTGAACTCAATATAGTCTTGAATAAACAAAGCTCTTCTCTCAGATCTCATCTGATCATAACCTGTTCTTTAATATTTTATTTTGGAATGTAATTTGGTTTTGCTTAATTTCTCCTCTACATATTTAAAAGAGAAAAAACATTTTTACAGTTTTAATATTAATTAATTATTCCAGTACAGTGCAATCCCATATGTTTAAAACGACACAAAATTTTCAAAGGTCTCAGAATTGTTCAAATATTAAATTATTTTCCCCAGCTCATTATTGGCCATTATCTTTCAAGGGTAGATTTTATGTTTCTTCCTATCTTATGTTAATCAAATTAACACAAAGTAATTTCCTGTCGGGGTTTTCTATTATTTAAAATAACATTACTCTCTACCACCCTGATCTAATTAAGACAGAAGAAAATGTAATGAAATACTTTTCAGTGATCTAGCTCGGCATTCCCACACCGTGTCTAATGATCCATCGCCTTTCCAATATAGAACAAGGCTGGAGGGAGAGAGCAGGCCTCATCACATCAGCAGCTTTCAATCCCCCATCCACGATCCTCTGCTCTGGCATATTAGATGAATCTCTTTTAATCAGACCAAATTCTTCCAGCCGGCAGTGACACTAGCCCCAGTCTTTCCCTGACAACTGCTGATACATTTAATACACTGCTGTCAGTGCCACAGGGAAACTGTTGCCCTCAAAGAATTATCTGGAAATTAATAACCATAGAATTTGATGGTTTAAGGAATTATGAATGTAATATGGATTATCTCCGATAATACGATTTTCTCTCATTAGACATGCAGGTAGGCAGAATTTCATATTGTTAAATAAGGACAGATTTAGCTTTACCAGTTTCATATTTTTTGTGGCTTATGTGAAAGAGATGCCTGTTGTTCAAGCTTGAGTCATTTTAACATGAAGACTCCTAAAGAATGTATTTATCTAATCTGGAATCAATCTGAAAGGGTGACACATTGGATCAACCAAAGGAATGTTCTGCTGTGATTGGATGTTACAATCTGTTGACGTCCCAGTCAGGTCTGTGGATCTAATAAAGCTAATTCGACCCACCCAAGCACGAGGAGAACATGCAAACTCCTCCCAGAAAGCTCCCATCTGACCCTTCTTGCTGAGGGGCGAGCGTGCTAACCATCATAAGTTATCGAACTTTCTGGGACATTTCATTAGCTCTCAACTATAAGAATGTTTTAAATTGAAAGTCAAAGGGGTAAGCAAACTATATTTTGTGTAATGCTGTCATTTTCACATTTCATTTATGTCATTTTCACACCCACAACTTCAGCAAGTGACAAAGGCTAAAATATATGAATGAAAAATATGTCATAACTGGTGAAACAATTAGCAATTTAGCTCTTTCACTTTACATGGTTAAATCAGATTTTTTTTTTCAACAGAGTATTGTAAATTATTCAGCCACAAATAAACAGGTTTGAAGCTTTAAGGTTCCCTCAACTTTGGGGTCTTTTAGGGTTTCATCCCAACTGGTTCATAAGGTGTCATTCAACACAGTCATAACCGAACAGAATAGGCAGAAAACACACATGGCTATCAGGTTTGATGGACTTTTATGTGGATCTATTGCAAATGGAGGTTAATGGTGGAAAGAAAGTGGGCTGTAATAGAAGAAAATTGCAGGGAAGGTGCACAGTCCTTGATCAGCTGCTCTAAAGAACCATACATTCTGTTCCTTTTTCCATAAACAAGAAATGAGCAAACAAAAAAGAAACTTTAGAGAAACTTTGACCAGCTTTATCTTCCCCTGAGTGTTTTAGCCTCACTAATGCTCCAGTCTAAGGCAGCTGATTCCTCTCTTATTTCTTCACTCTCATTCTTACCGGGCAAGGCTCCAGCTATTAGCCAAGGGAATTGAGGGCCATTTGCTTTCTCTCGTCGTTCAGGCCTCCCAGAATGCCCCCGATGAGTCCCATTCGGGCGTTCATTACACTCACCCCAGCTGGCCACAGGCAGGGCCTCGTGCTCCTTGTAGTTCCCTCAGGAGGCAAATTATAAAGGCTCCAGTGGCAGTGAGTTTTTTTTTTTTTTATTGCACTATACTCCACAGACACCGGCAAAGTAAAGAAAGCCTATTAAAGTTCAACAAGCAGATACAAACCATTTACATTTAACCACAGTGTTGTAATACACACATTTACACCTTGGAACATGTTTGTTTTCCCTTTATAGGTACTGTGAGGTATGTGTGAAACTATTAGTATTTGCTTTGTCAAAACAAATCTAAAAATAGGCAACAAAAATAAGGGTTTGCAATATTCATTTTAAAGGCAAGGTATTTAGACTTTTTGTTTAACTTTAATACTCAATTCCATGTATACTTGACTTTACAGCCGGATGGTCTGTGGGTCTTCCCCTGAAAAACTTTTAACAAAATAGGTGTCATTTCCTGTATTTTGGAGCATTTAGTTCATGTGAAAACATGTCATGATGGTATAATGGGAAACCCCTGTTTAGTGTTAAATCTGTACCTCATACATGGCAATGGCCAGGCTACTACTGCTCCAAGTATCAGCACTGTAAACAAGCAAAAATGAGATAAGTCAATATGTAACTCATCATTGAGCTTAAGACGCTGAAATTTAGCCAATTATCTTCCAGCCTTTGTTCAGTGTTGCAGAGGGAAAATGTTGCTTTATTTCAAACTTATTTTCTTGAGAGTATTTTGGGACAAAAATGTTACTAGTGAAGGGAGGAATATCACTTGGACTTCTGTACTTCTTCACAGTAAAAGTGAGTGAACACCAAATCAAGCAGCACAATACTGCTCTAAAACACCACTTTAACCATTGGTGCTACTACACTGCTGCCACTTAAATAGGACATATGCAAAGGCAGTCACTCTCAGATTGAGAAGTCAGTATATGTTCAGATTATCTTTATGTGTGAGCTGCCACTTAATTTCAATATCAGGTCAAACTTTACAATCTTGCATGTGTCTAATGTAGAAAACGGAGGGATAACTGCTGTCTAGGATTCCTTGGATTCCTGTCTAGGATACTGTCTAGAATGTATTTGGATACCAGTATACCAACTGTAAACTTGGCAGCAACCCACAGACTTTCTATTCAGGATGAAGTCAAATATAATATCAACACAAAAAGCTAAAATACAGTTGGGAAACAATTTGCTTCAAGTCAATGAATCAGAATTTTCTATGGTCTAAAAGTGCTTTAGGAATGCTCTCAGTGGCAATTTAGTTAGTTGTAGATTTTATGTCAGCTCTTTACATATGTTGTGTTTTTTTTGTCATCGTGTCAGTGGGCACTGGGGGAACGGGCACAATGGATGAGAAGCAAAGCAAGACCTAGTTAATACATACTATGACAACTTCATTGAGCGCACATAAAGGTTGATGACACATTTAAGAAAAACAAAACACCCACAAACCTTTTTTTTTTTCTTTCTACAGCATACTGTGAATCATTAAACAAACAAAAACACACAAATATAGATCAATGCAAAATTTCCCAATCAGCTTCTATGTTTGGTTTCTGAATATAAATGATGTGTTAGATGATAAATATTGAAACCTACTGTGAAGTGAGGGAACAAAGTGTTAGCACCAACAGGAACCCCGCAGTTCGAGCTCATTTTCCTCCCACAGCAACTCTGTTCCTACTTCATGACGTTACTTCTCCTGTTGTTATGAAGCCCTTTGATATATACAATGAGATTTTAAATTTAACCCCATCCATGGGCTTTATTGTTGTGCTTGCTTCACCAGTGTTATTGACGTCATATCTCTTACACTCCAGGAGTGTTTGAGCTAGATGAGTCATTCCAGTCAAATGCACCACCTCAGCAAACTCTTTTCGGAGACTGGCTTTCATTGGCTGAAATACTAAAATCTACCTTTGTCATGGTTTCTTAAACATTAGAAAACATGTGTCACCTGTTTTGGGTTGACTATGTAAATGTCTAGAAACAAGGTCTATTTTACTGTAACACTGCACTGTGATAAGTAGACCCTGAGTAATTGTTTTCCAAAGGTAAATTAGAACTAAAATTGCGAGGTTGAGAGTTTTGTTGTGAAGAACAGTGGCAGTGATAAAGCTTCTCTCTATAAAAACCTCTAAGTCAAAGTGACTCACCTACTACTTTGTGCTCTAGTGTGTGTGTGTGTGTGTGTGTGTGTGTGTGTGCTTGTGTGTGTGAGCAAGGATGTGTGTTCTTGGAACTGCAAGCCATGTTTCAGTAGTGGGAAATAAAAAGGTTCAATTGTGTGTTTGCTTTGCAGCCAACAATTTATTCTTCCACTATTACGTATATGTATTTTCCTTTTACCTATGAACTAGTAAATAAATTATAAAATGTAATGTAGTATAACACATATATACACACCAATGTTTAAACCACAGGACCTGGTCAAGTATAGTCTTTGTACTTACCCTGGTCAAAGTTCAAGACTGGTTGCCCAATTTTGAACACAAACTGTATCTTCCATTCATCTTCTGCTTAACTGGGACTACAGTCTAACTAAATATACCCAGACTTCCCTCTCTCAAGACACTTCCATCAGCTCTTCCATGTATGTAGCACTTCCAAAAACATAAATAAAAGCTTTGAATATCAACAATTTCAGAGGAACTCTACATGTATTTACTGTTATTGTTGTTGTTGATGCATTGGTGCTTGAGGCAGAAATGCAGCAGTTATACTACTATACTATTTATACCCCTATACAAGCAAAATTATAGTGACCTTTTTATCTTATCAACAATCAATAGAAAGCAGTGAGAGCATTTGCTCAGAGAAATTTGACACATTTCTCTCTTTTTATATCTCGGAGAAACTAAAGTGTGATCCACCTCTCAGACCGTAAGCGCTGCACATGGCGTGCTGAGAGAAGGTCCACTGGGAATGACACTGTGTCAAACCTCCATTCGATTGGACTTGTCACTGAGAATGAGCGATGTAAAATGCCAATGTCAAAAAGCTCTGTGTTTAGCTTGTCGCACTGACAGGTTAGGAAATGGAGCGCACAACCTGATCAGCATAAAGAGAACGGCTGCCCTTTGGTGCTGCCACAGTCACATCTGCAGGCCGGCCATAAACAAAGTCCTTGTGCTGTCAATCATCTACAGTAGTCACAGTTTTCCATTTGACATTCAGCTTTGCTCTGGCTTTCGTTTTAACAAAGCATCATGTAATCCTACAGTGTATAGTTCCACTTATAGATGCAAGTGTCACTACATATACCATGATGTAATTCAAACTTTTTTTGAAAACTAATAAAACTGTAATAATTTCACCACTTATGTTTGTTTCCAGTTGAAGGAACTCTCCAAAGTTGACCTAAACGATACAAATCCTTCCTGAATTACATGTGATAAAAAGAATTTGAATGAACCAATGTAGTTCTTGCAGGATGTGTGATTGACTAGACAATAGATCTTATTCTCTTATGTCTTACGAAGCCCCAAGAGACTGAAAATATTTAAAGTTACAACAAAACATTCGTTAAAGCAAAAAGTGCAGGATATTTTTTCTTCCTCAACTACCATAAAGGATCGGACAGTGGATTATTTGGAGCAATTGCAGTCCTGATGATCAAATTCATCCCAGCAATCCCAGAAATAGAGCCTAGTCAAATAATTTAAAGTTACATGCTGTAGGATGGCAATAGGACTCATTCCAAAGTATTTTTTCCGTATTCCTTAGTCGTTAGATGCAATATGGGCCAAAACATGTGAATTATGAAAAACTGACAAAAGACTGCCCAGCTCCTATCTAATAAATCACTGTCAGCAGCAGCACTTTAAAAGCTTGTAAAAAATGAGGCGATAGCAGAAATATGGTTTTAGACTGTATACAGGAGCTTATAGACTGCTGGGTAAGTTTATGTCTTGAAACAGGAAGAGCAAGTGAATTAGAATAATGTTGGACTACTACTACTACTACAACTACTACTACAGACCAACTTTATTACCTACATAACAACTACTACTAGATGTTTTGACAGTTCAAGTGAAGCAATAGACAGATCAGACAAAACTAGGAAACCTGTTTTACTGCCTTTTTTTTTATTTAAAATGGACAGTGCAAATTGATGAACATGTCAAAAAATGATGTACATTCAACATAAATGACCATAACACTCTATGAAAATTACACACAACATAAAAACAGTACCTCTGTGATCACACGTCTGGTTCCTCTTAAGCCATCTTTTGAGGTTTTAAATGTGTTGTACAATCTCTTATTGCAGTTGGTATTTTGTTCCAGATTTCCATCCCCTTCACTGACTGCACCTTATCAACTTAAGATATTGTATTTTGCAGTAAATGTTTATCGTAGTAGTGTGCAGACAGTCAATAATAAATGAAACACTTGTTTGCTTACTATGTAATTCCTAACTGTATTTGACCACATATTTGTAAGACTGTTTCTGCTCAAGTTTACATGGCTGTAGAGGTAATACAGTAAGAAAGTGTCTCTTTAATAAAAAAAACAAACATGCTCATTGTTGTGGAGATGCTTCCTGTCAGTGTGCAAATAATACATAAATAGAAGTGTGTATAGATACATTTTGAATGACCTGTATTTCTCTCTGTCTTCACTTGTAGAGCTGTACACTGTATTGGACCTCTGGTAAAATAGGATTGTGGCTCTATATCCATTTATATTTTTTGACAGTACCTACTGTAATATCTCCCAAATCAAATAACTGTCAACATTCATCATAAGGCCCAGTCTTTTCTGATTTTAAAAGGTAGAGAAAATTTGATTCACTTTGGCTTGACGTCCATCTATCAGAATCATTTGCTCAGATTGAACTTCCAGTTTAACATTTTGGTCGATTTTATATGGTGTGCTCTTGAACTTCCACTGGGTATATCCTCACAGCAATACTCCAAACACAGGCTCAAGGAGGAATTTCACATTTTAATGATGACTGCTCTTTAAAAATGTAAGAAAATATAGAACAGGGAGCAATAGAAAAACTCTTGGGCCTTTATTATTGTCACTGCCTGTCACATTCTTCCACGTCCCTTGAGATTGCCAAATAATTGATGCATTTTGGTGAAAGAAAATGCAGGTACAAATAAGGGGTTCTGAAATGAAAAATAATTGCTATTGTAAAAACACATTTTGAATAATATATAAAGCCTATAAATAAAATTCATTTGATTGAAGCATTAATCCCGGTAAAATTATTAAAATAAAAACATTCTCCATTTACAGTTGCTCATGTACTGTAATATTTACATAAAGCTTTTGTAGATGACAGACTCTAATGACTTGGACATACTGTTCTTACAGGTCTTATTATACAGTGAGTACACTACTGCAAAATAAGGTGTAAAAACTGGAAATGCACAACAGAGAATGAGAGAGTTACTCCTTTAGGGACATACTGTCATTGTCATCTAAATTAATATTAATATATTGAGTGTAATAAATAATCACAAATACGTACACTTCGACCGCAATATCCAAGTAAATGGTCAGAGGCCAATATGGCCAAATGTTTTGTCAGTTGCTGTAGAAGATCTAATTATAGCCTGCCAGAAAGTCTAATCACCCACAATTATGTCTGTCAGAGTGACATCAAGAAATTGACCTGGACAAATGTCTTTGATCATTCAATTAACAAATTCTGCTCATCAATGGACATCCAATTTGTAGCGTGTCCAAGAAAATGCCATATCAATCTACTTGGTGTGGTAAATGCAGACGATAGCAAAATTACTGCACAGAAAAAAAAAGCCTTTACTGTCCAGACGACTGACACAACATGAGCATCTACATTACTGAAACCATTAGACTCTTTCATTGCATTGCATAAAAGTACTAAGGATGAGACACCACTATTATATTTTGTATTTGAAACATTTTCTTCCTATTGTATTGTGTCATTTCTGCCTCTCCACTCAGGGATTCTAATGTGATTAGTCCCACCTCGTTGGACATTTGAGCTGTCATGGGAATCGCTGACCTTCCTAATCACTACACCAACACATTTCTAACTAAAAAAACTTTTAGAGAGAATCCCTAAATCCCTACTGCATGCTGTGGCATCTCTGCTACCAATTTCACCCATATACTGTCAAATTTACTGGACTGTCTAGTATATGCAGGAGTACAGGTGGCTCAGCTGTACTTCCTTTGTGCTGTAACACTAAAATTGTAAACATGATTACTCATTTGTTAATATGAATAAAAGAGAGTGAATAGTTTGAATGAATTACTTTCATTCACTGACAATGGCTTGAATGTGTTTATTACTAGAGAGTCAATGTCTAAACTAAAGTTATTTTAACAATGTGGTCCACAATAGTTATGAAGCTGTCCACAAGCTGTCCTGAAACTGTCCACACAGCTGTTAATTCCACCACATGGGCATGGAAAACAATAAGCCAGTACCAGAGAACAACATTCTTAATTTGAGCACACATTTAGGAAAATAATTATTTGTTATTGTTTTTAGCATTCTCTGATTTTGATACGTAGCTGTCCACACATTAAACGGTGTAAACAAAATGATTCTTTACTATGGAGGGGGTTTTAAAAGGTACATTTTTTGGTGACACCATGAGTTATGGGGATACCAGCCTCTGTGTGGATAGGGGATGAGACTAAGGCAGGGACAACAGAGAGAACAGAGAACAGTCTCATATCAGTGACTCATAAGCTGTTGGTCTAATAAAGCTCAAAGATCATTAAGTTTATGTTTTGATGTTGATGGGGGAAATTGGAGGAAACCCACCCAAGCACGGAGAGAACATGCAATCTCCACATTTGAGTCGACCCCTGGACCTTGTTCTTGGTGTTAGGCGACAGTGCTAACCACTGCACCATCCCTTTTGCATTTTAGAGATAAGATACCTCTAAAATTAAAAGGAGCTGGTGTGAAGGAAAGTTGTGAGTGCTTGTGAAATAAAAAATAAAATAAACAACTGTTGGGCTCTAACTCAAATAGCAACCTAAGAAGGTTGTTAGCCAATCAGAGCTGAGATTGAATCAGAAGTGTCAGGTGAGGTGAAGTCCCTGTTGTTCCATATTATATGGAGAGATTGTGTAGTAAGTAAATACTGCCATTTTCTTGTGCTGCCAGTATTGCAATGGTGTGAATTTGTTTCCGGGATCATTGTGGAAAAAACTGCATCTCTGTAGGTGCAGATGGTGCAATCAGTGGAGTGATGTTTTTTGTGTTGTCGCAGGTTCAGTGAGACGAGCTAATGGTGTAGAAAGGTTCTGGGCTGATGAACAAGCACACAGCTTTCTGATTACCAAAGCCTCTCTCTATTTAAGCCTTTGTGACACTCACAGACACAATTAGTCTTGATGAGCAAAGAGCCCTCTTACGGCTGCCTTTTACCTGCTCCCATTCCTCTCTCCTAATTCAATTTATCACCAGAAAATATGATTGCAGTGTGGATTCCAGACAAAACACATCATACTGCTCCTTTGTTGTCTTTGTATAATTGAGTCACATATAAGCCACCGCATGGAGAAAGACTCACTCAAGATTATTGTAACTCAGCAACACGTTTGTGAAAGTGAATGTGGGCATATTTTCCCATGAGCCTATTTGGCTTGCTTAAACACAGCGATGCAGTCGACGGTGCCTTGTTGAGGCAGACATAATAGCTAAACTCTTGCATGCGAGTGCTCAGTGTTGCTTTTCAAAGACGCCTTTTATTTAGAAAACAATGCTGTCCCGATTGTATCAATATCCATGTTGATGATGTTGCTTACATGAAAAGGCCTTTCCCTGCAGTGTAGTCTCGCAAAACTGATTCTAAAAACAATAGGGCACACTGAAGCCAAAAAACATTTATGGAAGCTACAAGATTGACTCTGTCGATCATTTCTTTGTGTAACACTCAAATGTGTGATAAAGGTGTGGTAAGCAAGACTAAATGATCTAATTTCCCAGAGACCCTGGCAGTGATTCTATGACTGCATACCAGTTAAACATACTTACTATACAGTAATAAAGGTAAAGTTAAACTTTAAGTAGGAAAAAATGAATAAATGACAGCAAATGTTTGGGGTATATGATAAATTTATAGCATCACTCCTAACATTTTTAATTTAAGGTATCAAAGCCGATTGTAATAGAGATGAATTGCAGCTCAACTCAAGTGATTATTCTTGTTGTAATTTGATTATTTTGATTCTTAAACTCTTAAAGTTGTTAGTTATATTGCTTCATGTTACAGCAAAGACAAAACAGTATTGTTGTTACACTGTTAATAATTATAATGAGACAGAAAAGGGAGAATTAGTGTCCAGTATTTGACATTAAAGGGCCCATTATGGCAAAATTCTGTGCCTTCTTACACAAAAGATTTAAGACCCTTTTCTAATTATAGTCAATTATGTAAAGTTAATAAACCATTATTCATAGCCTCCGGGAAATAAAGGATTCAAGTGTTATCAGTGTTTGTGGCATAATTAGCGTGCTTTTGAGGACTCATATTCCAGCCTCTCTCACTTCATTCATCTCCTGAATTTACACATTCACCTGAAATATCCTTTTCTTTTACTTTCAGAAATGCACAGTACATGTGCTGAACTCCAAAAATACAAGAGAATTTCTGCAAAATGCACATGGAATCTTAAGTTAAACATGCTATTCAAGCCACGTTCTCTGCAAACTCACTCCAAAGCTTTGACACCAAACCAAGGTCACCACTAAAACAGGGACGATGGGATTTGCTGCTATGTCAAGCAAGATTTAGATGATTGCAAGAGGCAATTACTGCAGAGTTGTGGAGCCCTGTTTGCACAATAAGCCGACACAACCTGATCAGGATTATGATGCCCTCATTTCCATAAATCTGCCATCAACTCAGCAGGAGGCACAAATGACTGATTTTAATCGCAAAAGAATTTGTGACGATTAACAAACCTGCTAGGTCATAGTGCCAATCAAAATGTAGTAACAACTCGGGTTTCCTTTGAATCCAACTTCAAGTTTTTACCAACTTCTAGGACATAGATGACATTGCATGACAGCCTTTTTTCACTAAAGCAGAGCACAGCGACTCGTTACAAAAAAATGTCTCATGCTTGACAAGAACCTGATCAATCATTATCAAAAAGCCTTTCTTGTTTGACATTGACAGGTAGGGTTAACCTTGCTTTGCTGAAGCAATGCTTGTTACGGTATTATGTATGCTCCAAAAGCAACCGCTTTTCTCTCCTTCACAAGTACAATGCACAACAAGGAAAGTAAAAAATTCAAGATTGGCTCCTGCCACAAGCAAAAATAGATTTGATACAATGATGACAGTTCCCCTCAGGCACAACACAACCTTAGCAGGGAAACAACATTATTGGTGCGTTCTTGACATGTTACAACAAATGACATTTACTTTGGTTGTACAAAACTGAAAACACCCCATGATTATGTAAATGGAAACAGTAGCTTTTGGCGACAATGTTAAGTGGGAAATGATTTTATTAATGAAAGTGCATAGTACAATTCAGGATTTAACCTATTGTATAATATTCACTAACATGCCACCTAATTCTATTAAATGTTATTATATTAATTTTGCAGAATGTCTGTGAGGTTCTCAGTCATCCTGGTCAAGAAAAGGTTAAAGCAAAGGCATCTGGACGTAGGTTTTAAGGTAAAGACGTTTTGTCTCTTATTCCAAGAGATACGAGAGCTTAAAATTATATCAAAAAGCCTTCTCTGAACAGAAGAGGTGGCCTCAGATTCATGTTGTCTAGTATTTACAACAGTGTTTTGAAACCTAAATCAAAACAGTTTGATGTCACCTGAATGGAACAGTGACACTGAGACACCTGAGGAGTCACACTGCCATTTCATAGTAACAACTACAGTTGAGCTCATAAGTTGGGCCATTTTTCTGAGAATATGAATGATAACACAAAAACTTTTCTTTAATTGTTAAACAACTGTGTTTACTCTTTTTAAATCATAATGACAACAGAAACTACCCAAATGACCCTGATCAAAAGTTCACACATACCTTAAAAAAGTTCAGATTTGAATGGTTACTAAAGGTAACCACCTGTAATCAGTGTGTGTGTGTATAAAAGATCAGTGAGTTTTTGGGCTCCTGACAGACCCTTGTATCTCTCATCCAGTGCTGCACTGAAGTTTCTGTTTTCTGAGTCATGGGGAAGGCAAACGATTTGTCAAAGAATCTGCGGGAAAAGGTAATTGAATTGTATAAAACAGGAAAGGGATAAAAAAAAAAAAAGATATCCAAGGAATTAAGAATGCTAATCAGCAGTGTTCAAACTCTAATTTAGAAGTGAAAAATGAATGATACTGTTGAAACCAAACCAAGGTCAGGTCAAGGTCAACTAAAATTTCAGCCACAACTGCCAAGAAACATGTTTGGAATGCAAAGAAAAACCCACAAATAACTTCACAACACAAATAGCTGAATTACAGGACTCTCTGAAAAAAGTGGTGTGGCAGTCTCAAGATGTACAATAAGGAGGCACTTGAAGACAAATGGGCTGCATGTTTGAGAAAGCCATTACTACACAAATGCCACAAAGCATCCCGCGAGACATGCCTCAAAACATCTGGAACAAAGTCCTTTGGAGTAATGAGACCAAAATTGAACTTTTTGGCCACGACCATAAACGTTACATTTGGAGAGGAGTCAACAAGCTTATGATGACAGGTACATCATTCCTACTGTGAAACATGGATTGGATGTTTTTGGAATGTGTGAGTTAGATTAATACAGCATGTTATCATAAAATACAGGAGGAAAATTTAAACTTATCAGCCCAAGCTGCGCATGGGACGTACTTGGACGTTCCAACATGACAACAATCCAAAGCACAAGGCCAAGTCGACCTGTCATTGGCTACAGCAGCATAAAGTGAAGGTTCCTGACTGTCCATCTCAGTCTCTTGACCTCAGTGTCATTGAGCCACTCTGGGGAGATCTCAAACGTGCAGTTCATGCAAGACAGCCAAAGAATTTACAGAAACTGGAGGATTTTTGCCAAGTAGTACCATCTGAGAAAATAAAGAGCCTCATCCACAACTACCACAAAAGACTTCATGTTGTCATTTGTGTTAAAGGTGGTAATAGACAGTATTATGAACTGGGGTATGTAAAATGTTTGATCAGTCATTTGGGTAGTTTCTGTTGTTATTATGATTAAAAAAAGAATAAACACAATTGTTTGACAATAAATAACTTCACCCAACAACTAACTATGAGTGAAATAAAGGTTTTTGTGTTATCATTAATATTATCTGAAAAATGGCCAAACAATTACAAATTCTGCCAGGGTAAACTGTATGAGAGTTAGAGATAAAGCTCAGCTTCATCATCTTCACCTTGAAAACTACATCCAGATGCCTTTACTTTAACCTATTCTTTTGTGCAGGCTGGCAACAGTATCTTACCAGTACCCTTGCAAGTAAATGCACCAGTTTTGCTCAAGCCCTTGCGCCACAAATAGCCTTGTATGGTTTTAAAATGGCTTCTTGCAGCATGAACAGTTACTTGAATAGAGGCATGCATTATATGTGCTGTACTGGATGTCCACTGACCTGGCACTTGCTAATGCTGCCCATCAATTTGGCCAAACCAATGTTCATATTTATCCAGTGAAGGCTTGTGTGGATGGTACATGTATCACAAGGAGCTACACCAGCAGAATAATAAATCATTTTTGGTCTCTGAACAAATGTTGTTTGTTAGTGCCAAAGCCTGAAGATCCTTTTTAAATCCAATCATAAATCTACTGTGGTTTTAATGCTTTGAGCTCAGCCTAGATTAGCCACAAGTTAATAAGATGCATGCTGCTTTCAACAAGGCTTTGTAGTGAAGCTGTTGCACACTCCTGAAAGTTTGGGGTCTCAACACCAGTGCTGGTTAATAACTCCGGCGTCTGTTCTTGTGCAACTGTCTAAAGGCATATTCCCCTGAGTCAGGTTCCTGTGAAGCCGACCCAGCTGAGCTAATGGGATTGTGGGCTGCCGTGCATCACAGTAAAATAATTTGGTGTGATTGTTCTCAAGTATTGGCTCAGTTACATTTGTCTCTTATTCTACAAACATTTATTTTTCTAATCAATGTCTGATAAACATTGTCCACCAATATGGCCGATGGATGCATTTGTTTAATTCACCCATACAAAACATAAAAGAAACATACAAAACAGCCCACCTAAACAAAGTCTTTTGTCAAAAGCTACGAGTTGAATGCCACTTTCCACAAGCCAACAAAGCATAAAATGCTAATATTAACTGAGGGCACTTGTTCGTATTTTACAGAAAGATTGACTGAATTCTGGCAACAATACTTTCGACACCTTAATTAAAAACTTTTTTAAACCACACTTCATGGTTTACAGTGTACATAGATAATAATGTGGAAAAAAATGCAATTTAAGTTGATGGTCAGTGGTGCATTTAAAAAGCACTTGTGTAGGACAGCCGCCTACGGCAGGGCATCTTAAAGCACACACTGAAGCACATAACATGCCCTCATACTTTCACTGGCCTCCAGGCCACAATTTAACACATCACTGTGCTATAAAAGGCAGACTGTTTGCTTCGGGTGTGTTTCAAGCTCAAGATGAGCTTTAGAATCAACATTCACAATCCCAGAGGGCATCGCTCTCAAAGACTTCATAACCTACATTACAACTTAATATTCTCCTAAAGTTGAAATGGCATATTGGATATTTGTCAAGGGCTGGTTTTTTAATGGTGAGAAAGACATTGTTTCTAGTTTTTGCACTAATGTGGAAAAACAGACAGAAAACGTTATTGCATTTTGCAGTAAGTAAGTTTATTTCCCTCCTAAATGTTGAGCCACTATTGAAATAGACATTCATAAATATCTTCGTTAACGTGAGTCATGTAATAAGTAACATTGGAGATAATCTTAGCTATTTTTATTTATTTATTTTGTTTGTTAGGGTGCTTCTTTTTCTAATTAGTGCTGCAGAGACCCCCATGATGCACTATGATCCAGCAGTTAATAGAGTCCACCACTGCTTTGGACAGTGTCCAGTATATTCTCTGCTATCTCCCCACTTGGCTCTGGATCTGTATTCTAGGCCCAGTTGAGTAAATTTTCATGCTAAGTGCTAAATTTACATTTAGTATGTAAATTTTCATTTACATGCTAAATTATATTCATGCCTGTGTGAAACAATTTATTATTATGGATGAAAAGACATCTTGCCATATCTTATGTGAAATGCATAAAAAATATGTCTAATATCTTTGTGAGCTTATCTAGTTTCAAACAGTCACTTTCAGTCAATTATTCAGTCCAACCATCAAATCTGTCATAAACTGTGAAGGCAGAACCGAGGGATAATTCTGATGATTATGGTCATTATGGGAATGGCTATTGTCTGTGAGAGGCTATTTAAAGGTGGCATAGGAGTGTGTTTATCAAGCCCCTCCACGCTCAACTGAAATGACTGAACAATATTCTTTGTTTTGATTATTTCTCACAATGCAGAGCAAAATGAATACTGCATTTGATTACTTTAATAATAACACAGCTTATGTGTTTAGTGGAACAATTTACTGTTATTTTACTTGCTGATATGTCCCCAGGTTTTAACTTTATGTTTTGCTTATTTAGTCTCTACTTATCTGAATTATTTCTGAAGTTTTTGCTACTAAATATATATTTTTTCTACAAAACAACTTAACACGTTATTCTTTTTCCACAACTATCTTTCTAGCCCGAAGAACATCTCCCAGCCTGAAAAATGGATGGCGCCAAAATTTAACAAGGTTTAGTAAAAAAAACGAACCAACACAGTGACTAACTGAAATATGTTGAGGTTCAAAATTATTTATGGTATGCATAAGTCTATGTTATAACATCATCATGATACCATATAATACTCTAAATGTCTGAATGCCTCCAGAAAATACAAGAAAAGCTCGTAATGGCTTGAGTGGAACAATACATCAGCTTAGTAATTTCATAAAGTGATCTCAGTAAACAATCTGTAACTCTGTGTTATTCAAGATGTGATTAAGATATTTTAAAAAATCATCAAAGGTCAACGCCAAAAAGAAAAGCCAAGAAAGGTTATTGGAGGTTTGGGGCTCCATTTCTGCCAGTGGTGTTGGTGATATTGTTTGAATTCCGTTCATATTTCTTGTATTAAAAGTGGCTTAAGATTTTTTGCAGAAATTCAGTTTGCACCCTTTGCTGCATAACAATTTTAGTTTGCAGCCATTAAAAGGATCTATCTGTTAAAGTGTCTAATCTTTCCTTTCCTTATAACCACTGGCATAAATATTCAAATCAAGATGAGCATCCTGAAGCTCTGGAAAACCTTTTATTTAAAAACCTCGGTTTCAGTCCTGAATGCAGATGCTCTTAGAGCAAAAATGAAACTTTAATGTCACAAAAACTGACCTTGACTTCAAATTTGATTCTGACAAAAACATTTGTTGGAAATAATTTAGCTGCTTTATGTATCCAGTCACAACAATTCCTGTACTTCCATACAGGCACCATTATTCAGCGTGTAGCCTGGCTTCAATAATTTATTCATTCTATTTCTGGCAAACATTACATAGTTTGGGAACATACACTGCATGTGCTAAGAGGATAGTGACAGGCGGGATCAGTGCACTTCAAATGGAATCTGGTCTCATAGGACTGCAGCCTGGAGCCACTGTATCCATCAAACAACAGATGAATTACTCTCAAATACTCCTTGTGTAGCATGTAAACAGGCAGTTTCTGGAGGCAATCTAGTGCTATGGGTTTAAAAGCATACTTTCTATATCTAGGAAGTAAGATGGAAAAGAACGTCAATACGCAAGATTTAATTTAGAATTGTTTCCACTTGGACATGTCGGCTTTGTAGCGTGCATGTATGTGGACATGGCTCAGTGCACTTTGTCATTTGATGGAAAGGCTGGCTGTAGATGCTCTGTGTTCTTTACTGCAAACAGTAATTTGATTGTAGTAATATGCCAGTCTCTGATGTACCTGGGTGATCAAATTAACTTGTCACTCTGCGGCTCACTTGGCAAAAGCAGGCTGTAGTAACTGAGAAGGACAGGATAAAGCTGAGCTGAGACCACTTCCTCCCAGTCAGGCCCACTTATAGAAATGTAGGTTCTGGACCATCAGGTTGCACTGATGCATGTAGGAGACTCCTCTGACAGTTAGTCCCTTTGGCTCTGATGTTCAGCTCCTTAGTGATTCTGAAATAACAGTGTGTATGTGTATGTGCAAGTGTGTGCATGGAGGATAGTAGCTATAGCTCCTTGCTATTTATGGGATTTTACACATAGCAAATGCAAGTCATAACTAGGACACAAAAAATACACACTGTTAACAATTGTGGCTTTGTTTAAACTTTAAATTTTTCAATAACACAGGATGCCAATTCCCAGAGATGGAAGTGCACTAGGAATAGATGACATGCCTAAGCTGCCTATGATATGACAATGTTCTGTATTCTGATTAATCAAATCTAACAGAGCTGTTAGTCCTTATTAACTCAAGCCAGCATCAAAGAACACCAAAGTCATCAATTTGCTCAACATGGACCTCTTTGTACTACATGCTTACAACTTAAAGGTATTATAGCAACAGTACAGTATGTTGAGGAATATTTGAGTTGCCCTTAGAGCTGCGGAGAGTCACACAAGAGAAAAGACAGCATGAGATATTTAGGATGTCTTAGGCAGAAGAAGTCTATTGACCGTCAATACAGGACCCGGAGACAGGACACTCAACACAGTGTAGCATTGAATAACCAGTCTGCCATGCTGCCAGGATACATAAGACAATATAGCCTCGTACTGCTTCAAGGATCACGCCATGTCATGGTGTTATTAGTGTCTAGACTAAAAGGGCTACAGCCTTGGTGTTGAAGAAACGCTTCTTCTCTCACAGGGTGTGCTGACCTAAATGAATAGACAAGCCCAATCGAGGCTGAGGACATATAGTTAAGAAATCTAAATTTCTCCAACAGTTTTAAAACAGTAGTTATGCTTAACAGAGACCTATTACTATAATGTCATTTATTAAGAAAAAACAGATTGCACATACACAAAACTATATGGTATACTCTTGCTACAATTAACATTTTTGCTGCATTTTACATTTTTATTAAGTGTTGAATTAAATTGTGGTATATCAGTCGGTATCCTTTTTAATATACATGAGAACAAAAGAGCATACAGAAGTGGACACAGTGCGTCTAAAAACCCTTATTTTGCATCCATTCCTCACATTTTAGTCCCACCCACGGAGGTCGCTCAAATTTCCTCACAGAAGTTTCCTCTGTTCTTTCTCCTCTTTAGTCAGAGCCACGTATAAGAGCTTTGGGACAGCGGTAAAGATGACAAAGATTAACTTCCGGTTCAAGTGAGGAATACGAAATCGAGGAGATGAAAATAAGCTACTTGAGACGTTCCCCATGTTATAATTCCAAACTATAAAAATGTGATGAAAAACTGTAAGCAAATGTTTCACTAAAAAAACAAGTATCATTTACCCTGAGAAGAACCCGTTATAAATAACATCTTTAATGTCACAACATAGTGTGAGACATTTAGTATTCAAGCATGGCTCCTTGCTTAAATGTCAACATCACATTTCGGATCGGCACACAAAAGTTTATCCAGTGGAACGGACACATAGCAGCACGGTATCATTCCCGAATTCCTTTTGGCTTGGCTTTTGGACAACTTTTTACAGCTGAGAGCACAACAATAGATGTAAGCCGCTTTCCATGGTGTCTGCCTCAGTCACAGTGTGTGGGCAGCCGAACACTTAAAGGACATCAGTTTCTGAGGCTTAAGCTTCAAACTGAGATTTCCTTTAGCCTCTTTTATCTCACCTCTCTTTGTCCCTTCAGAGACTTAGCACGGCTAAGCTATTTGCTGTCATGGTTGTCTGTGCTCTGACATCTAAATCGTATAGCATTGTGTCACTCCGTCTGAAGCACGTATTTTATATGTGTCAATGTCTAATGGGAACCTTTTTGAGACAGACATGCAAAGGAAAGCTAAGAAACCTACACCAACAGTTTTTAGGTTTTGCACTCTAACAAGCATGTTGTGTGTGTGTGTGTTTGTGATCCATTATAAAGACCAAGGCTTTGTAATGGAGAAGATTAAACAGAATTGTTATTAAATGTCAAGAATTTGGTTGTTGATATTGATAAAATCAGTAGACTTCTCAGAGCAACTTGGGACTTTATGACGTTGACAAACCGCCTATAACTGTACAATCCTCATTCTGTCAGTTTTGTCATATTCAAGTCATAAATCATCAAAGGGACATTTATCAAGGCAATGACAGCTACACATTATGACAACTTACTTTTTAGATGGATATACTATATTGGTTCTCTGTTGGCATTGGCAACTCTTTTGGTTTACTGAGAGCTTTCAGAAGGTTCTTAATGAAATTGTGACACATATTGTATACTCTTTATTCGTTCACTGTGCTTACTATAAGCTGTACCAAGTTGGATCTGTTTCTAGTCCCATAGAGTCCGTAAAGTATTTGTGGTTTGATGTCACTTTTCAGGGGTCAGTTCTCTGGTTTAAAATTCAGAGCCACTATCACAATACGACTTTGATCCAAATATTGCCGGGTAATCCTGTAGTGTTTCCTAAAATTAGCATTAACCTTTTAATCACATGGTTACAATAGTATGCTAATGTAATAGATAATATTGTCATAATCTTACACAATAATGTAAGATTTGATAAAACATTTCATTCTCACTAGAGCTGGGTATTAAAGCTGCATGATAAGACTGAAACCATACAGCAAGTGCACATGCTGTTTTGTGCAACAGAAGCATCCAAATGACTCAATAAATACTGGGAACACAAAGCAACATAATACACCCCACAGCTGTCTCCAGTTTTGCAGCCTGTCTGTCTTTCATAAAGTGCAATCATCTTTTGGAAGGCTGTATACCAAAATACAGCATTGTGGTTATAGCACAAAGATTGGTTTGAAAGGACTGTAAGCCCACAGTGTGTACTGTAGAGGCTATAAAAACAGCTAGACGATGCACAGGGTTTGGAATTGTGTTGTCTTCAGTGTCCCACACAACAGAAAAGAGAAAAAAAACAACTTAGCTCACTCCTAGCTTCCTGTATGCAATTACATTACACAAAAAAATGATGCTTCAGTTCACCTGCCGACCATCCATGTCCTCAATAAAAAAAGGTTACTCTAAAACTTCCTCAGCATCTTCAGTAGTAATGACAGAAAGGCCAGAACTTTTTTTAATCAATATTCTTTGTGCAATGACCATGGTATATCTAAAATATCCCCAAAAGGAACATTTTTACTTTTTTTTTTACCTCAGTGAACAAGTAAATGACTTGCCCAGAGCCCGGAGAGCAGTAGCATTTGACAGTTTCCTCTCATCCCTGAAATTTAAGTGTGCTGAAATGCTTTACAGGCTATCCTTAAACCAGAGATAGGCCAGAATAAACATTGTATCCATGTCATTGTCCTGATTTTTTTTCCCTGTCGCCGAGTTGCTTCTGTATTCTGCTCTGCACACCTTAGTCTCTTCCCTGTCATCATGCCTGATTAAAACTCTCAGTGAGGCTGCCGGAGCCGTCATTCATGTCATTGCTGTGGACAATCCTATGATTTCCCAGTGGTGTCTGCAGCCGGGGACAATGCTGTACTTAACAATTTCTCAGATGGATCAATTTATCTGTGCAAAACCTGAAATGGTTTTACAGAACCAAAAAACTGATTTGGTGCCTGCGAGAACTGACACACCTGCAAGATAAGATATCATAACTCTGTAAAATTTGAATTCAACCCTTTGCCAGGTAGAACTTTAACACATTTATGCCCTTATTAAAGAAAACAAAATTACGTGTCACACTTTTAACAAACACAAAATTGTACCTGCACATTTAAATGCAAAATGTGTAGGGGGCTAATAGAGAATCTTTCAGGCTATTCTTAATAGTGAGATGAATAAGTGCAAAAGACAGGCTGGAGACACTCTAGATGTCTTAAGTTTATTTAGCATATACGGGACACAGAGACAGCAGAACACTCAACACAGTGTGACAGTATTGATCATTCAAAGTCTTCCGGAAATGCTTCCTTAGCGGAAAAAGCTATAAAGCCCTCCCTTGCATCAATAAAAAAGTAGGCTCCATAAAAAGGAAGGATGTTATCCATGAAAGGATGTCTACAATCAGACAGGATTAGGACAGGCATCGACAACACATCTATCAGAGATGATTTAAAGGTGAAGTACATTGTATAAAAAATAGTTTTGGCGTTGTCTCTCCAGACTGCAAGCATGATGTGAGAGAGGAGAAGTCAGCTGCTGTACTATTACCTATATATATATAAGATTTTAAGCTGCCCTGATCAGACTGCCTAGGCATGGGAAAAACAATCTATGTATGTGACAACTTTAGGTCAAAAGTAAGGGTAAACGCATTACTATAACCTATATTAGTAGAATTGAACCTGGATGAATAACCAGCGTGCTATGTTTAAGTAGAAACCTACAAATAGACTCGAATGTAATGGATACCAAGTAGGACCACAAAAAGTATTGAAAAGATGCAGTACCAGCATGCACTTTTTGAAATTGCAATAATTGATGTATATATTAAATTTTTGCATTTCAGAGATACTGTTATTAAAATCCTTTCATAAATCTAAAGCTCAAATATCACAAGGAAAATCTTTATTACATTAATAACTAGCCTTCCTAATTCAGTGCAGGGATATTAAAGACCTTGGCGCATGTTAAGCAAATTTTAAGTAAATGCTGTCTTTAACTGATGTTATAATGGAATTTCAGAAATTATTTATCAGGCAGGATTGTTTGTTTTACCCATGGCCCATGTGTCATGCTCAGTCCAATCCTATTCTGTGGTAATCGGCCGTGTCTGCTCTCGAGGGTAAATTCTAGACTTATCAGTGATCAATCATCATTACTGCAGACTGCAGGTCATTTAGTCTCTTGGTTTCAAGACTTGGGGGTCTCAATGTAAATACACACATCTGTTGACTGATGTCTGGATATAGAGACTAATTTAAAACTGAAGGCAGAGGTAGTGTTATAGGTGAATAAAACCCTTGGAGGGCCTGGTTAGTGATTATACATACTGTGGCATAATGCTGGGACACAAACTGACAAACTATATACATCCCAAAAGGTATTATCATAATAACCACTGATAAGGAAGAAAAGTTGATGCAGAGGAGCATGAGGGGACCAAGAGTGACTTTCAAAAAAGCAAACATCACAGCAGACAAGAGGAACTACCAAGAGACAAGAGACACTGGCAAAAAAGCAGCACTTCAAAGGAACATCTTGAACATGCATGAAGCAAGTGTTACAGCACAGCTGATATTATGAATCAGAAATTAAATTAGAAAAAACATTGTATCCTCAAGTGGCAAAGGAAGGTATTATCATACCAGATGAAGTGTCATGACAGCAGATGGCTAGAATATTGTACTAATAGACAATCTCCACAACAACATCCACAGATCCAACAGGCCATTCATTTTACAAAGGCCCACAAACAATAGTGTATACCCACAATTCTGGGGAACCTCACAACATTCAAAATAGAAAGGACACAGACTCTACAAAAATATTTTTAACAATTTATTAATGTAGAATCTCCCAAGTTTTGTTGACTGTACCTCAATAAAGGCTACACAATATTTTTTGTTTGAAAAAATATAGTTTTACCTGTAAGTAAAGTGTTAAACTGTACGGCACCCATTGTTTATTGCAGCGGTTCCCAACCCCAGGGCCGCGGACCGGTGTCTGAGTCTGAAAGATATTTTATTTTGAAAAATGACCAGATAAGCTCTGTCACATATGTCTATGACTCACTCTTGACGTCTGTCTTGGTCACGTGATACTTTGCCGCTAAAATGGCTCAGTGGTAGAGCAGCCGTCCTTCAACCAGAAGGTAGTAGGTTCGATTCCCGCTCTCCCCACAGTTCATACTGTCGTTGTGTCTTTGGGCAAGACACTTAACCCACCTTGCCTTGTATGAATGTGTAAGAATGTGAATGTATTTGGTGATGGTCGGAGAGTCCGTAGGCGCGGAATGGCTGCCACGTCTCTGTCAGTCTGCCCCAGGGCAGCTGTGGTTACAGATGTAGCTTACCACCCCCAGTGCGTGACTGTGGAGTGAATGAATAATTGATATGTAAAGTATCTTTGCGTCCCCGGAAAAGCGCTATATAAAATTGATGTAATAATAATAATAATAAAATTAAACGTCCAAGCTAGCAAAATGAGTAAAAAACAAACATCTTTGGAAAGTTTCTTCGCAAAGGGGAAAAGACCCAGTGAGGAGACAGAAGAAGAGCATACGACTTCCAAGAAAAAGTAAGCTGCACTTGACAGACAATACCAGAAGTCCTACTTAAAATATGGATTTATAGCGACAGGTGATTCCTGCGCACCAAGCCCGCTCTGCATAATATGTGGCAACCGGCTCTCTAATGCGGCAATGAAGCCTTTAAAACTGCTTTGCCACTTGGAGACCGAGGAACCTGCAGTAAAAGGCAAGCCTTCGGAGTATTTTGAAAGAAAAAAGCATGAACATGAAGGACAGAAGCAATTACTGAGGGCCACCATATCAACAAATACGAGTGCACTGAGAGCATCATACTTGGTGGCTAATTGTAACTTGTAACAAAATTATGGAGTAGACTGGACATAAGCAACACACTTAGGGTGTCATTGTCTCCCATTACCCCAAGATGGGACCATCTCGTTGCAGAGAAACATGCTCAGGACTCCCATTGAATTAGCGTTATGGTGAGTTGTATTTGTTGTATTCAAGCACTTTGTTTGTTTTTGTGTTGTATTTAATTTTGAAGGCATGTTTATGAACATGTCACAATGTTATGAGGACGCTGCTAATAAAGCGTCTGACATTAAACCGGTCTGTGGCGCAAAAAAGGTTGGGGACCGCTGGTTTAGTGGACATGCAGCAAACCAATCAGTGGCCTCCTTTACTCTTTTACTTTCTGTGCGTGGAATATATATTGGCAACATAGTCACTAAAACATATATGGTATGGTATATGGCTGTTTACAATGGACAGATGATTTGTCATTAGAGAAAAAGGGCATATCTTCCTTACAGGAATATTGAAGGGTTACTTCAGACCAAATCATTAAAACAAGAAACAGTTCAATGATCCATGCAGAAATGCTAGAAGCATTGCCATCATTTTTTGTGTCTTAGTATTTCCTTTATACTCTTCAGGCACAAAAGAGTACGTTAGTGGCAACGTACAGTATTGTTCAAAATAATAGCAGTACAATGTGACTAACCAGAATAATCCAGGTTTTTAGTATACTTTTTATTGCTAAGTGGCAAACAAGTTACCAGTAGGTGCAGTAGATTCTCGGAAAACAAACAAGACCCATCATTCATGATATGCACGCTCTTAAGGCTGTGCAATTGGGCAATTAGTTGAAAGGGGTGTGTTAAAAAAAGAGCAGTGACTGCCGTTGACTGTACAAACTCAAGACTATTTTGTACAAACGTTTTTGTTTCTAGGATTTAGCAATCCTGTGAATCACTAAACTAATATTTAGTTGTATGACCACAGTTTTTTAAAACTGCTTCACATCTGTGTGGCACCAACTTGTGGCACCTCTCGGCTGTTCTTCCACTCCATGATTCTTTAACAACAATCCACATTCATTTACATTTCTTGGTTTTGCTTCAGAAACAGCTTCTCGATTGGATTAAGGTCCGGGGATTGGGCTGGCCACTCAATAACATTAATATTTTGGTTTGGAACCAAGACTTTGCTAGCCTGGCTCCGCCCTTCTACGTACTTCCGCTCAATTTCATTTCGCTTCAGTACTAGTCTGGGATTGCTGTATATTCTTAGGTTTCCAGAAATCAATTTTTTGTAGGACCAATCAGCGAACAGAGGGAGTGGCTGAGAACGATGACGTTGATGTAGTGCGTCAGTTTGCGTTGGATCGACGTTAGCGATTGGCTATGGCAGATCCTGAGTGACTCTGGGCAGATCCAATAGTTTTAAACTTCAACAGAGTTCCCGCATACAAGGAAGTAAACGCTTGTCAATGGAGCGAGGCCAGACTCTCTGTACAAATGAAATGTACGAGAGTCTGGTAGAACCAGGCTAAGACTTTGCTTGTTTACTAGTGTGTTTGGGGTCATTGTCTTGTTGAAACAAACATTTCAAGGTCATGTCCTCTCCAGCATAAGGCAACATGACCTCCTCAAATATTTTGACAAATACAAACTGATCCATGATATCTGGTATGCAATAAATAGGACAAACACAATAGTAGGAGAAACATGCCCATATCATGATGCTTGCTTCAAAGTCTTCACTGTGTACTGTGGCTTGAATTCAGAGTTTGGGAGTTGTCTCACAAACTGTCTGTGGCCCTTGGACCCAAAAATAACAAATTTACTCTCACCAGTCCACAAAATGTTCTTCCGTTTCTCTTTAGGCCAGTTGATGTGTTCTTTGGCAAATTGTAACCTCTTCTGCACATGCCTTTTTTTTTTAAACAGAGGGACTTTGCGGGGGATTCTTGAAAATAGATTAGCTTCACACAGACGTCTTCTAACTGTCACAGTACTTACAGGTAACTCCAGACTGTCTTTGATCATCCTGCAGCTGATCACTGGCTGAGCCTTTTCTTTGATCCATTTTGATGGTTGTCTTTGTTTTCTTCCACGCCTCTCTGGTTTTGCTCTCCATTTTAAGGCATTGGGAGATCATTTTTGCTGAACAGCCTATAATTTTTTGCCCCTCTTTATAGGTTTTCCCCTACTCCAATCAACTTTTTAATCAAAGAACGCTGTTCTTCTGAACAATGTCTTAAATGACCCATTTTCCTCAGGCTTTCAAATGCATGTTCAACAAGTGCTGGTGGCTTCATCCTTAAATAGGGGCCACCTGATTCACACCTGTTTTTTCACAAAATTTATGATCTCAGTGATTGAATGCCACACTGCTATTTTTTTAACACACCCCATTCAACTAATTGCCCAATTGCACAGCCTTAAGAGCGTGCATATCATGAATGCTGGGTTTTGTTTGTTTTCTGAGAATCTACTGCACCTACTGGTAACTTGTTTGCCATGTAGCAATAAAAAAATATACAAAAAATCTGGATTATTCTGGTTAGTCACATTGTACTGCTATTATTTTGAACAATACTGTATTAGCTCATGCTTGTGGAGCGCTCATGCTAATTCCTCTTTTAACTTTTATGTGACTCAGCTTAATGTAACCTGTTTGATATGCCGTGTTTATAATGCTCAGCCTCTGATTAATCATGTTCATATGCAACTAATCTGCATCAGCAATTTATTGCACATGCAGCAAGGGATGAGAGCTGCAACAACAAATAAGAGCAATAAGTTGAGTCCCATGCTGTGTCTTTGTAAGGCTGTTTGATGTTTGTTTTTTGTTTTATTGTTGTGCATGTCACCAAAGAAATGAATAATGATAAAAGGTCCAGAGGCGGTCAATGACAATGTAATTATATAGAAGTTTTGCTTCTCTGAAGTTAAACAAAGCATCTTTACCTTGCAGTAACCTTTGAATAGAATTGTAGGGCATGCACCAAGGACAATCACAATTTATTTAGAAGCACATCCAGATAAAATAGAATGCCACTGAAAATGGGCGCTCATCTCTACCTTTGTGTTTGTTGGTTGCATTTATAGTATATGGTCAAAAACTGCAGATACTGAATATTTTGTTCCTCAGTGTGTTATTTATCACATAAATACTTAACACAAGAAAGTAACTTATACAACTTTGGCGTATACAACTTTAGTAACGCCCTTAACCAATCTTCCATCTTATTGATTTTTTTTGCCGTTAGCAGGATGTACAAAACTCCACAGTCTTCTTAGCTCCATCCAATACATTGTTCTAATGTCGAGTTTTCTTCATGACTGATAGGCCATGTCACAGGAAAAGGGCATGAGAATAAGTGAAGTTGCCTTGTAGCATAATGGAGGTTGTAAAATTTAAAAGAGCCCAGTGATGCATTTACAGCAGTTCAGAAAATAATTCTCAAGTGCAGCCCAAGTGATAGATAGCCAGTGGTTCTAACTGCATTGTTATACCGTCATCACATTAGCATGAATCCTGTTTAACATACATACTCAGCGCATACATTTACCATCGTGTTTAAAATGCATTAATGTCAGAATATATTATTCCTGACAATACAGTGTTGCACTAATGACAATAGGCCAGGTTCAATAATGGCTGATCATAATTAAAGTTGGTAGTCTAACTATAATGAATGAGCTGAGCTAAGGGCAGGATGTTGGTCAGCAAATGAACATCCAGTTTCCTTGTCCATAATGTCTGCCATTAATCTTAGTCAGCTCGTGACTTGCTTTGTAATGAAGGGGTCACTTTCATGGCCACATTATTGACTGGATGTTGACTTAAAACACAACAAAACCAGTAGGAATAAAAATTTTGAAAAATAAATCATTTTGATCAGGAAATATAACAACAAGAATCACAAACATTGTCTTTTGAATGTG
Organism: Perccottus glenii; assembly: GCA_024416835.2. Taxonomy (NCBI): domain Eukaryota; kingdom Metazoa; phylum Chordata; class Actinopteri; order Gobiiformes; family Odontobutidae; genus Perccottus; species Perccottus glenii. The sequence goes on along the minus strand of CM044560.2, from coordinate 19,214,397 downwards.
TGGTTTTAAATTTAACTTTTGCCTAGATCTCTGCTCTGGACTTCCCAACAAGTTTAGATCATCTGTAGCATAAAAGATAAACTTTTTTTTTTTTTTTAAACATAACACTCATATATTCATATTCTAAACCATGAAATTTTACACAGTAGCCTTTAGAGTTAAATAAATATGTTCAAATTAAACAGATTTACAGACAAAACCATTGAATAATTTAAGCACTATAATTGGGTAGAACTGTGTAGTTCTCGCTCAACTCGTCTTTACTTACTTGTGCCAGTCCTTGTTTATTTTTCCTTGCAGAGAAGATGGATGGCAAAATTGCCCTACCGTCATTACAACTGAAATTGCCTCTGCAGCGTAGTTTATAAAGTAGCTTTTCTTCCTAGTTTTAAAATGATGGAACTGTCAAATTGTGTGGCTAGGCTTTACTACTTCAGAGTTTTCATTTCACATTTTAGGTTACAAAAATAGCAGCCACATCAAACTACTGAAAAATACTACATGACTGACAGTATTGTATAAATATATGGTTTGTTTTGTATCTCCAACATTTAATTCTTGCATTGAATGTTGAAAGCCAATCAAACTAAGAACTCAAATGGGCTAGTGGCAGAATCCAGAGCTCTTTAAGGTTTTTAATTTACTGGTAAAGCAAATGTGCACAATGTTGCTGCTGTAGTGGATTATAAATAGGCTATGTTATTTGAACATTTACAAAATTACTGAAATAGTAAAAAGACTTATCAGTACATTACAGTTTTATGATGCTTTACTGCAAGTTGGAAAAAAGCTGTGTGAAGATGAATGTTTTAATTCTCTGGTATTGATGTATTGTGTTATTTATAACACTACATGGTTTTATATTAGATGACATTTACTTAACAGCAGAGATATATGGCAGGTGCTTTCCTCTCTTTGTAGTAGGAGCCACACGCCCTGATGCCTAATTAGTAGGCCGGGCTGTCTAATGGGTGGCCATTTGTCGAGAGATGCTTGATAGCACCTAATGGACACGGGATGTGAATTAATAAACATTGCCTCACAGTACATGTGTGCACAATTAATAGTGTTTAACAAGAAACAAGATGGATTACAGGGGTGCGCTAGATCGGGGTTGAACAAAGTTGAGTGTCTGGGGCAACTCTTCTGTCTGAGAGATGTGTACCTTAATGAGGATGAGACGTTAGGGACATAAGGCTTTAAATCATGAAGGGCAGCCAAAGTGAGGCACACTAAAAGCTAAATATCAAACATTACTTTAGCATGCTAATTGTTTTATGAACCTCCGGCTGTATTTGAACTTAAAATGCATCACCTTCTATCTAGAATTTTAACCACATGCAGAGTTTAAAAGAGTCAAAGTTGAGGTCTCTAAATATTTGATTTTGTTTCTCAAGGCACACTAACCAAGTCATGACGAAGACCACAGTGGATCAAGACAAAGCAAAACCAGAATTTTAATGACATCTTTAACAATGACAAAAGGCTAGAGGGGATTGCAGCCTTTGGTCTTGGCTGCCCTTGATTTAAAATCCATTTTAACTCAAATGCAATTTTTTTTTAAACTATGTCCAGGTAGAATGATATTTTTAAAAACATTTTCTCAAGAGCATTTTACAAAATATCTTTATCCACATGACACATCTGTAAACACATTCACAAGACCTCCAGGCCACTAGGTCACAATAAACATTGTTCTGATTTATTCTGTATTATTATAAAGTTATTCATTTGTACAGATAGACCATGAAGTTAAATGTTTTAGCATTACCTTAACACAAAGTGATCAAAACTGCAGGCCATTGGTTGTAAACTTGTAATTTGTTCTGCTGCAGCCATTATTATTATTACATTGTTACCATAGATATGCTATGATATAGATATCATTACACAAAAAAATCAACAAACATGTCTGAATTGGAGACTCTAGAGCTCTTACAAAAAATTACGTTTTGACCAGATTTGTGGAAATGAAAGAAATGTCCACACAACTTTTGGCCACCTTTAGTGTTTTCTTTTGCTTCCACACATATTAATCTGAGACATAAAAATAATAGCTTTGTGTGTGTATTTTGCACAGAAAAAAACAGATTTTCTGCTGGACAGAGCAAAAGTCCAGGGAATGTCTCATCGCTGATCTCTTTTTACAGCACAACTATGGAGGCACCATTTACCTGTATTAGCAGTGATCCATTGTGGCTTATTTACTTTCTCACTCTCAGCATTCCTGGTGTCTTGTTGCCTTTGTTCACTTCAATGAATGCACCGCTTAAATTTTGCAAAGTATAAGAAAAAGTTAGAGAAGTTACCGAAGTAGGAAGGCCATTCATATTCATCGAGAAGAGTGAAGAAAAGTGCATCACAAAACACGGTGCCCATTCTGAGCTTGGTGATTCAGCACAGTGCTTGTCTCTATCAGATAAGATGACAGACTAATATTGATGGGTCTTGTCCTTGCTCGGGCTGATACTGTACCATTTCAGAGAGGCAGAGTCACAGCGTATCCCTGGGTTTCCCCTCGGCTTTACAGCAGATAGAGTGACAGCCAACTGCTCCAGGTGGATAATCCTCTGAGGAACACAGCAGAATGCCTAATGACAAACTAAGCGAGGATGTGGCCCGTTGTATTCCAAGCAATGAATGGCATGTGCTTTATTTTATAATTTTTTTTAATTATTGACAAAATGCCCTCCACTTGATGGATTCTAAGAATGCTATATGTGTCTGTGATGAGTTGTCAGGGAAATAAAAGGCAGTCTGTATCAGTTTGTATGTGCTTATTGTATTCATGCTTGCAGGAATTATCAGTGACAGACAAAGCGACATATTTCCAATTTGGAATTCATGTCTTTTTTGTAAACTTGAGCTTATCTTCGTGGATCCAACATTTGAGTCATTCTTTTGTGTATATATTTTTAGTCGCAATGTATCAGACTGGTAAAAAAACATTCAACTTTTATACTCAGTGGTGAGGACCAGGTGCATAAAAAAACATTGCACTTACATTAACGTACTCACTGGACCATAAAGTCATTCACTCGCATGATTATGCTGTTTAGTTGGCATCTATGGTTGGCACTGCTATAAAAAAATCATTATGATTGTTTTGACAAGGATAAATCTTGATAGTTGAAGACCTACGTACCTATGCTATATTGCCAACCAAGATTGCAGTAAATAAAGTCACGGTCTACTGTCTATTTTTTCAGTATTTCCCAGGATGCAAATTAACATGTCCAGTCCAAGATTACATTTACTGTGTATATTTAAAAAAAAAAATAAAAGACCCCTTAAGACACTATGTCAAATGTGACCAGCGGATTTTTTTATAGTCACAACAGTCTCTCCTTAATTTGTATTTATTTGCATTGTTATTTTGAGCAGAGGGGCATTGGTAGACTGCCCCCTTTGCTACTGGTTCTCTCCAGGTTCTACCTCCCACTCTCCAAAGACATGCATGAATAGTTAAATTGATCATTGTAAATTGCCCATTGTGAATGAATGTGGGAGTAAATGGTTATTTGCAAGTGTATGTCTCTTGTCTGGCAAACATCCAGGGTGCACCCCGCCTCATGCTCAAAGCAGCTGGGATAGGTAAGTGGTAGAAAATGAATGAATCAATGTTATATTAAGTTTGGCAGAAAATGGATAATAACCCGCCAACATTTGCAGATTTGTACATTAAACTTGAAAATACTGACTAAAGATCTTTTGTCTTTTTATTTCTTTAAACAGTAATCTTTACTTTAGCAACAACTATCAAATTTACTTTCAGCGCCACAGATTCCAATATGTCTTCAAAAGTTCCCCTGAAAAGCCATTAGACCCACAGCACAGCTTCCAGCGAGAGCCCTAATGGCCCTCTCCTTGGGACAGGTGCTCCACAAATTGCTTCCTCTAAATGATTAATGAGTGAAGATTTGTAAGAGGGGTGGCCCCCACTGTCATGGGCCAAATGTCCAAGAAGTTAGAATGAGGGGGTTGCCAGATAAGTTACGCAAAAAAAAAAAGTGCTGAATAAACTAATTGTGTAATGTTACAGGATGAAAAATGTTTCATACAGTATTGCCTGAGTGAATGCACAAGACTACTACTGTATACTTGTTATAACAGTATAAACAAAGCCTAAAACCAAAATCTTCTACACCAGGCTGTAAAATGTTTGAAAAGTGCTATTTCTTCTTTTCTTTTTAACCATTGTTAATGTATTTTATAAAAATACCACTTGACAGTTTGCATGGTACTTATCTAAAAAAGGATCCTTGACAGCTAAAACGAATCAATAAATCATATCTCTCCCATGATTGTACCCTTAAAAACTATTTACACTTTGATATTGCTATTGGTTATTGGCCCATCTAGCCCTATCACACTCTAAAGACTGGAGTTTACCGTTCTAAAAACAATGCATTAAATCATAGAATATTAAAAATGCATATTTTTTATAAGACTATTATGAAAACAGATCCTATATACACTTACATGTAACCTTTTATTAAAAACTGAAGCTACTGCTGTTTCTCATCTATAGTTAATGTAAGCCAGTGACCAGTATAATATACACAAGAATTATGGATTTTGGCTCAAATACTTTTGTGAAAGTGAACCCAAAATGATAAAAATAAAAATAATTTGTTTGGTTGCAGCACACTGATAAAATATGCAACACTTCAGTTCTCTCGCTATATATTATTCAACCCTCATGAAATAAAAGAAATAAAAGAAATAAATGCCAGTTTATGGTAGTGATGTCTTATTTATGACAAAGCTGACAGAAAGAGAAGTTAGGCCAGTTGTGCAGTGACATTGTTGTTACCTGACAACTATTTTATTTTTCTGCGTAATTCAGTGGAGAGCTAGTCCTAACATGTCTCCAATTTACAGTGAAAGACAGACACTTCACGTTTCTTTTCACTTTGAAAAATGGGGCTTCCTGCTGTGAAAGTGAATGAAGAGAGAAGAATCTCGCTCAGCACTCTGTTACGCCTGTGTGGATCCTTGTAGTGTCGGCACAGTGGGCAAGTCACCATGCATTAGATTTAGAATTTGGTTGAAAAATATATATACAGTATATTTCTTTGAGAGATGTACAATAGCACTTTCAACTTGTCTTTACTGTTCACATGCTAAAACTATGTAGATGGATGTCAGGAAGAAAAGATTATCTTGGTGCAATGTGGCTGTATATAGCTTGACCTCTTGTCCTTTTACTCAGTCTGTTTTTTGGCACAGCGACATGGGGCCACAGTAATGGTTCACGAATCATTTTCACCTTCACCACGACCATGCTGCGAATTCAAATCACATAAAGGAAGCAAGACTATCAACTCCAAGATTAGCTGATTATCTCTCTGGAAAATTTTAAGGGCAAGATTCTCAATTCAGGCCAAACATGTCCATAATGATGTTGTTGTAGTTTACTTTGTTTTCAAGTCATTTACACAGAAAGAGGTGTGGACGCTGCATAAACACACCCTATTTTCATGATCCTACCACAATGTCCTGCTCTTGTGACTTTTTCACATCTAGCATTACATTGCCAGGTCCTTGCTGAATAGGAAGAAATGCATGATGACAATACGTGAATTTGCTTTGTGCCAGCCACACCGCCACCCAAACCTTTACATAACAGTGAGCTTTTGGATGATTAAAAAGAACTTCCTCATTGTTTCATTGCAGATCTGAAACTGCATACTTTGCCCTTGATGCACCCATGTTAATTTGCTATTTTAATTATACATTTTATTGTAACATTTACGAGAGGTACTTTCACTGGAAAACAAAAACTGTTGGTGCGGTAAGTTGTCTTTCAAAGAAAGCCTGGACAAATTCCAAAGTATCCCACATTTGGGATCCTATTACAGAAGTCCCAGGACACCTCTAAAAATGAACTCACTTTTTCAGTTAATATTATCCTTGTAACAGCTAAGAATAATTAACTAAATAAACTACCAATTTTATGATTTTGAATTTCAATTGAAAATGCAGATATTTTGACTTTCACTCTAATTAAATTATAAGATCACTCATGTTTCTTTTGTAATTAAATATCACGGGTCAGTGGGTGGCTGCTATGATTTAAAGAGTTAATTACACAACTCAGTGGTTTTTGTTTGTTCCTTATGCTTTCTTATTACAAAAGACAACGACCAAACAGGGTTTTGTATACCATTATTTGTTTGCAACACTTTTCAATTTAGCCAGAGGCTAATGACCCAACTGCATGTCCTGTTTAGACTCCTCAACTCTTTAATAGTTTCACTCTATTATGATCGATCAACTGTTTATAATCAATCAGTTGGCTCCAGATCAGAAAATGACAGGATGGGAAAATGGTCCAATGTGACATAAAGTCAGTCTGTGGTGTCTTGTTGCCAAGTCATTAATCTGCCTTTAATCATCACTGTGTCAACGGCTGCTTCTTTCTGAATGTCAAAAACCCATTAGACTCTTTTAGACTGAGGGAAGTGTCCAGTCCATCATTTATAAATTGGGACACCCATCACATCACCAGCTCACAACACATCTAGTGAATCTTCCTGTCAACAATGAACAACAAAAACAAACTAAGGTCTCTGCACAGAGGGCATTTAGGGGCAATCTAAAGACACATTGCAGACTGTCTAAAAACATTCACAGATATAATCTTTTCACTTTCCCAATATTGGCAGTTGTGAATAAAAAACAGCCTTCCTCAATCTTGACTAAACTAAGGTAAGATACTGGTGGGACTTTCAGGTACAGTATGACGTATGAACACTTCTGCAGGGTTTGCAGATGTATCTGAAATGTTATAACACTCAGTGTAAAGACACAGGCCTACTGTATTTTTTGCATTACTGCAGCCAGCAGGGCACAATGAAGTGATCAAAATGTTTAAAAATGTTTTTGGGAAAATGGAAGCTTGGATACAAATCAAAGAAAGCAGAATTTCTGACATAAAACGTATTTATTAATTATTAATAACTATTAATTTATGACTTAAAATGGTGACAGTTGAGAAAAATAATATTTTTTGAACCCAAACAGAACAGAAAACTTATTTCAAAGAAAGTGAACAGATCCATTCCATTACTATCTTTTTGACAGTACAATATAAATGTTGGCCTGATTGCTTAACTACTGCTCAGCTGAATTGATGTCACATTGGGATTATGTCACAGTTTTGTAATCAGATGGTACAAACAATAAGCTCTTATCATGACAAACTTGTGAGTAAAAAAATAGCTTTTATAGAATCTCAGTGATTTTTTTTGCTAATCTTTTTCTGAGTTCGGGCAGAAGCCGTGCATTGTCTCAAAAAAGACAAAAACTTGATATTAGTTGAAACAGTATGCAACACAATAAGCTGTATTATTAATCCACTGTCCATCTATTATTAGACACTAGTGATGCATCAGCCCTTAATTGTTGGCAAAACCTACAAAATATGGAGTAATATAGCACTGACATACTGCTGCCCTCATGGCACAAAGGTCTGATTGAATGTGTTTGATTGCACATATTGATTGGGCGATAGTAGTTTTATCACAAGACAAATGGCTTCTGCCGACATAGCTCGGAGACTGCAGTCTGAGGCACAGACCTCAACTATACACCACCAACATCCTGAAAACTGCTCACTCATTCAATGTTTAAGCCTTTAGTGATTAGGAACATTTTCCAAAATGTGTCAATATAATATAAACACACACATAACATTTTACAAGCATGCTGCTTATAATTTCCTTGAAGTAGTATTTAAGTGAAACAATAAGGCTTGATCCGAGGGTGAATTCCATTTTCGAATCACACAGGCTCAGTCACTTATTATAAGTGTTTTTAAACAGGCGCCTTAGAGAAATGTTTGAGCTTCTTCTATTTACAAAACAGCAGGAAGCTTTGACTTTGAAAGGAAGACTTTTGACTACACTATATCATCACTCAAGCACCAACAGTGCTTTTTATGTTGTTGTTTTTATTTAGACGAGGACTAGAAATTTGGTTTGTATGTATTTGATCATAAATCTGAGATAATGGCATTGTTGACTAGGCTGCCCATAGTCCTACTTAAACCACTTCAAAACCTTAAGGCCCCTTATATAGTAATGCTGATGCCGGACAAAACATCTTGAGATTAGAGTTTCTTTGCAAATGTCATAATATGATGCATTGAAATGTTATAGAGGAAAATAGCTGTATTGGAAAGGTTACTCTAACAGCGTTAAAAATTTACATCCAACTGGAGAGTATAAAAGCTCTATTTTAGATTAACTCTCTTTTAAAATAGATACCGTGCAGGGAAAATGTATAAAATGTTGAACGTCTAATGGATGGTATTACTCTAGTGTTTGTCTGCCCAGAGAAAAAGCAATGCAGTGCAGGCTTTTCCAGTACAAAACAAAAAATATAATACAAATTGTCAAGTCAGCATAGGATTTAGCTATTAAGTACAAATGTATACTACCCTCCAGCTTTGCCTTTCACCTCTCAAAATGAACACAATCAATTGTCATCCTTTGCTCTATCCGCACAGACAACAAAGGTAAACAAACAAGCTGGTGGCTGAAAGCTTAACAATGGCAAGATAAATGAACAACATATTTTCCTACCACATCCCCAGCTGTCAGACGCCTAAACTGTGAGCTAGCATAACCAATGAACAAAACACACAACTTTATAAACTACAGTCATATTAAACCATTCAATTTATTGGATTTATTTATTTATTTACATTTTGAACCTGCAGTCCTTATTCCAACAAGATGTTCTGTACAGGATCCAGACGTCTGAATCATTCATATGGCTGCACAAATAGGTTGATGATGATTTATTGTTATTTATGTCCACCAGCCAAGGTTTGTCGAGCTCAACAAATGTTGCCAGTCACGACCTGGGCTATGTGCAGTGAAGACAGTAGTCACAGATGAAACATGGCGAAACATTCAGTCTCACTGGATTCAGAGTTATCAGTTTAAACCAGTTAGCTACCCTCTAGTTGTTCTCTCGCTCATTTCCAGTAGTATTGTAGTTACTCAAATTTGAAAATAATTATGCTGCTGCATGTTGACAAATATGTTGGTGACTTATGTGGCCATGTGGCTGCCCATTTCTTTTAACACCATATAATGTATGATACTAAAAGTGCAATGAGTAGTGTGTAGAAATACATTATATTCAGTGAATGGTCAATCAATCTGCCGCACAGTTAATTATGCCATTCTTTATTTTATGGTTCAGATCTTGTGTGAACCAAATTTACTCCACAACAAAAACACAATACATAACCCTAACAGGGGACATGGGAACTGCCAGGACCAGGAATCAGTTCCATAGCTTTCATTATCTGCTAACAAATATGTCTTTTCTTGTCTGACTGATGGATCATTTCGAGTCAGAAGATGGCGTGAACTGGAGGTTGCAGGGAGAGCGATGACTTTTAAAAGATCGTAAAGAACCTCTAGGGGACAGCTCTGTGGAGGACTATTCAAAAGCATTTTAATTTATTAGGTAATTCTACGGGAAGGGCCCTCCTTATCAATGAAATGGCTTCTGTCTAAATGTGAGTCTTATGACATTTAATTTGGTTTCCCCTGAGCTCCCGGTCTTAAATAACTGAGCAACCACAACTCTCAAATGGATGTCATTTTAAGAAATAATAGAGAAATATTACAACACAACTAAGGAATGCATTATACATTTATGTTATACATCAACCAACACAATTACAATCTGATGACATCCCAGGTTTTTGACATATTTTAAATACAATACACATGTCCTGGGATGATTTACAGTCTTACATAGGAGCAGGAACCCAAGACAATTGTCTTGTTTTTACAAAACATTATTTGATGGTAATACTCAGTAAAAGCCTATGTCATATACAGTATACTATGTATGATCCATAAAACAAGAAATGCTGAATTTGGTCATAATGGTTGGCCAATATTGTACAAATGTCTTAACTTACTTTATCAAAATGTCAGTATGGTCTTTTAAAACATCATGTCTCATTTATTGTAGGTGGATGGGACACAAAACCTGTTGCAACATAGTGAGTGTTAGGATTAGGCTTTAAAGGCATACAATGCAGGGTTTCCAGGTGAATGCTGGTAAACTGAAGTTATTATGTGCTACCCAGACAAACAGCAGACCCCTTACTTTTCCCCAAAACGTGAAATAAGGCAGAAGTTAAATGATTGTACCAGACAGGAATAAAATATTTTTATTAAGGAGATTATTAAAAAAAAAAATGAAAGAACGTCCTGATTAATATAGATAAAAGCATTAAAGGAACTTGCTACTTTTCATTAAAGTGGGCTGATGACCCCCAAATTAAGAAAAATCTTGTTTCATACTGAGAGGCATTTTACTTATTTCTCTCAACTATGTCTGCTGAATGTGAGATAAGTTAAAGAAATAATATGAGTGCACTCTCAGGTGTGAAATCGCCAATTTTCTTGTGACAAATCCTTGCATCTTTTCACAACTTTCTATTAATTCGACAAACACATATTCACTACAAAATCCCATTTCTGCTGATTGCTTTGTTTACATCATCTCAGTGCCCGTTATTACCTACCTGCCTTTTTCATCTAATGAGCTTTTGGATTTGGTGCACACACAGAGACATTTATTCTGTTTAATTAGACCTCATTTGTAGCAGTAATCAAGGCTGTAACTATTGCACTGATAACATGAATAAACATTATTATGAAAGATTCATGGTCTAGAAGTGAGAACATGAAGGAAGTTGACAGTGAAAAAACATACTACAATCTTCTGTGTTCTGTCGCATTTATGTTGCGAAGGTGGAGGGTCAGAGAAATAAAACACATACTGTATAACGAGAGGGTGCACGTGGCAGAGTGGTTAGCACGCCTGCCTCACAGCAAGAAGGTCGTGAGTTCAAAACCCGGCCGATTCAAACATTCTCGGCCGACTCTGGTCTTTCTGTGAAGAGTCTGCATGTCCTCCACGTGTTACCGTGGGTTCTCTCCGGGTACTCCGGCTTCCTCCCACCGTCCAAAGACATGCATGTATAGGTTAATTGGCAACTCTAAAGTGTCCCTAGTGAATGAATGTGAGAGTGAATGGTTGTTTGTCACTGTCTATGTCTAAATGTCAGCCCTGCGACTAACTGGCCATTGTCCAGGGTGTACCCCGCCTCAGGCCCAAAGCTGCTGGGATAGGCTCCAGTCACCCGCGACCCCTAACGGGACTAAGCGGTAGAAAATGAATGAATGAATACTGTATAACGAGCTGTGGTTGTATTTTGATGAAAATTGGATGTTTGACATGTTAACATGCTGTTACTCACTCGTTCGACCCTACAACCCTATGTCACAGCGATTCAGTGTATAGCCCCTGCCTCATTAATGTTTAATTTTCTATCTGTCAGTCAGAACTTTAATGAAAAAGGGAAGCACTGATGTGGAGCTAAATGTAGCTTAAAGGTCAAAATGCTGCCGTTGTCAGAAGGTGAATGGTAAAGACCTTGAAGGGGCATAGACAAGTGAAACACCATTCGGAATACCAATACCCAGCATAGGTTTAATTAGTCAAGAGCATGGCACAATTTAAGGAAAGGTCACTTTGGTGGAAATACACTGAATACTTACCGATATAGTTAAAGCCTTTGAACCCTGACACTGACCACATTTGTGCTCAGTGAAATCAAGACCTCTGTAACCAAGACCAAGAACAGTGTGTAAAGGAAGAGATCACAGAAAGGAAAATGTACTACAACTGCAATTTTCAAACCAATGGGCCGATTTGAAGATGGGCAGGAGGGATGGCTGATTTTTAAAATTTATAAATAAATCTACAAACTTTTTTCTCCAATAAATTTCAATATATTACACCAAAGTGAAGTTTGAATTGACAGTATTTATCCAAGAATCACGTTGCTTACTTTTTCTCCCCATGTTATTTTTTTTTTTCTTTTGTGCTGTTCTGCTGTGTTAAACTACATATTCAGAGCTGAAAATATGACAAGCCAGTGTTGACCAATGGGAGCACTCCTTTCCGAGCATGTGATTGCCAACACACTCTAACTCTGACTCTAAACCTATAATAAACAGTAGATGTCATCACAAAACATAATTGTCTTCACAAATTATTGCTTTTTCAATATTACTATTTGGGGTTTAAACCATATTCCCCAACTAGAAGGAAGAAAAATCAAGTACAGGCTGGATATTGGTTGCCAGTAGGGAAGTAATGGTTAAAAAAGTCACATTTCGGTTCAGTCCGGTACATTTTGGTGTTATTGTTTTTGCCGGAAAGCCAAAATGTTCCAATATGCTGAAGGAACCCTTCATAGTTTATGAAGGAGTACCTTACATATTTTAATTTATGTACTTGTATCTGATTCAACATACAAAACTTTTTTTTTCTCTCACTGTGCTCTATTTTGTGGAGAAAGCAAACCAGACAGAAGTGAAATGTAGCGCTACCTCGTAATGATTTACTTTAGGTTTTTAATTATTATGCAGTTATTATATTTTGAAAACTATAGGAATGTTGTTTTAGGAGCAACAAGAAAAGGTTTACAGTAGCAGTACTCTACTAAGGACCAGGAGCTTGTGACACTGCAAATGGAGAAAAGAGTTTTGAAACCACCTATAAAAACAACTAAATAAGTAGGATTTCACCATCACCTACCTCCATCAAATACAGTTTGACTCCAAAACTATCTAGATCCTTTGTGCTCTGTTTGTGCTGGTTTGACACTATTTTGGGTGGGGGCGTTTTGGGACATTTTAAAATATTTCTGAGAGCTGGGTGACCTATGACCTATAAAAGAAACAGTAATATTTCAAAAAATATAACAGCACAAACTAAACATTTTACAGCACAAACCAGCACAAATGATCTAGATAGTTTTGGAGTCATTCTGCGTTTGATGTGTACTATTACACCCCTAGATGCCACTAAAGACTCAACTCACCACAATGATGTTGAATGAATGATGATGAAGAATGTTGTGTAGACTAGATTATTTTAAGTCAAAGACCTACACTAACCAGAAATTGATTTGAGAAACTAACACAACTTTACAACAGGGTCCTACCACACTATACACATAAATGCAGTAAAAAATATTTGATTTCATATTTATAGTATTATTGTCTTGTTCTTATTATTACATTTAAGTGTACAGACCAAAGTAATCAGATTTCTTTATTTTTGTGCCTAATGCTACTTTGGCAAAAGACTTTATAGTCAAACAATCCAAAAGCACAACCTTTTCCTGAGTGTTCATTTCCTAAACCAATCCCAGTATTTTAGGATCTTGTTCTGTCCATACAACTAAACTAGTTCCTGCAAAATGATTTCAATGTAAGGTCAAATGGTCTGCAAAAATCCAGTAGATATGGTTCAATACCTCTCTTCCACTTCTCTGCAGACAGAACAGTACAAAGCCACATCCACACATACCTGTCCAATTTTATTAAGGTTGCAGCTCAATTTGTGGGAGCTATTACAATTGGTTTACTTTACAAGATAAAAAGATTCCAATAAAATAAAACTCTATGCAACATTTTTCACTAAGGCCAGGAAGAGCCTGTCGGGGCTAAATAGTCTAATAAAAGCTGTGCTAAAAAATATTAAGAAAACAAGAATGAGAAAGTTGAAAGAGACAAAAAAAAGATTCCAATGTAAACGTTAACAGACTATATGTCATTCTACAAGTAACTTTTGTGAAACAAGTCGGCTATGAATAAATGGATACAGAGGCAGTAGAAAAATTAAGGGCCATTGTAATTAAGCCTTGAGATTCCAGTACACTTGAAGATAATTACATAATTAATCCTCCAGTGCTATCAAGAGAGGTCTACTTGCCATTGCCTTAAAATACTGGGGTTACTTCCATGAAGACATTAGCACTGAGGGCAGCCTCTCTCGCTATTGCATGCAATAAGCTCCAAAGTTTTAGTCCAAACACTGTTTATTAATGGCATTCTACTTCTCTTTATTGTCATTTGTCATTATCATTTGGAGCGTATTATTAGAATTAGTTCAACAATGAAGCATCCAAGCCATAGATCTATGTTATTATGCAAAACCCTCTGACTTTTGTGACCTTCTATGGCTATATTCAGACTACCCTGACCCTGAAATGAATTGAACTGAACTAAAGTTGGACCAGATCCATACTGATTTGGTCTCTTAGGATTTATTCGTGTCAGTGTAAAAAGTCCAAATGACATGAAATCACACCTTGTCAAATCAGCATATAAGCAAAAAAATATTCTGGTTCCATTTAGAGCAAAGTCTTTAAATCCGAAACGTTTCTGTCTTTCATTGGTTAATGCTATACAACACATAAAACATTACCTCAATCACTGTGTGCCTCATAAATAGATAATGAACACAGCTGCTCATTAATTAGGACAATTATAAGCACCAGGTAAAAAATAAATCTCAGATGGTTGATTAATTTTGAGATGAGAAGGACATTCTTGAGTTGGTTTCCCTACATAAAACATGTAGCCAACAGCTAACAGGAATAACATTCTAACATTAGCTGCTTCACACAGCACCTGTAATTGGGTAGAGCACTATATATGTCTTGATCATGTTACACCGAGTTACACCAAATATCAGAACTGCTTATATAGGGCGTGTTACAACTGATCCAATCCACTTGGTATGTTAGAGTGACTACAATATTGTGCCTCACAACTAATACACAATGTATAACAACTGGCTTGAGGCAGCAAAATTGTTTTCCTTACAGTGGATGTACTTTTTTGGAAACAATAAAAAAAAGACATAGATGAGGAAAACCTTGTGGTGACAGCATAGTTTGGTCATGGTGTCTACAAAAGCTCAACTTTTGTGGGCAGTTATATTCAATGGTACACACCAAATGTTGTACAAGAAAGTCTTTCAAGACCTCCACCAGTTCCTCTTGCTTCATACATCACTACGTACTTTGTACAGGTTAGTCGGGACAACAGGAGGCAACAGAGTGGCACTGATGCAGAAAGCTGTGCTCACTGTCTCAACTGTAATGATAGAAGAAGACAAAGTGGAAGTAAATGCACTCCACTGTTAAAGTCTGAAAGCCCAGCTTGGAAAATGGTTGTGAGTGGTGGAAAATAAGAGCATTATCTTTTACTGAAATAACAAGTCATGATTTAGAGAACACAACTGGGGAAAACAGGGCATCTAGAGATCCAGCATCTATATTCCACACATTCTGACTGACCTTAATTACCTCCAGCAATCATATTTAGCTGGCTAAAGTATTTCCAAACAGTTAAACAATGTATGTTGAAGAGTACTATATAAAACTCAAGTATAAACACACATCCAAATGAATGTGTATGTGAACTTGTGACCCTAAGTGCACCCAGAAGTGTGTTTAAAAGCAGAGAAGGCTGGTGACGAAAGCTGCAGGAGTATCTTATTTATAGCTATTGAAAGGTGAAGTCAGGGCTAGCTGCAGTAAACACTTCAGGGACTAAAATGTTTAAAAACAAGTTTAATGGGCCATAGAGGAACATTTAAGGCACTAAAGATATAACATCTCATATTATTAAATCAGCACACATTGTGCTTTAAGTACAAATTATATTACTGAAAAATTACCTTCATTGAACTTTGTATAAGAGCTATTAGATGCCAAGTATTAAGTGCCAAGTATGTAATTAAAATGTTGACAGAGCATATGTTTAAAGTAAAAAGTACAATTATTGTAAAACATACAGCTCCAACTTTGTATCAGTGCAAAAAGTAACACTGCGCTGAATGACGATGTTGCTGTAATGCCCTCACCTCTTCCCCTGCGAGTGAGTGAGAGAATCATCTTTTCCTTAATTACCAACATCATTTGACCTTCATGCCCAAATGGCTAATGATTCCACCTTGTTTATTTTGTTCATACTGATGAGTGTGTCATTATGTTATATTGATTGTAGTGTTCCCAGAAAAAAAAACACTCTGCTGAAGCCTTTGTTAATACCAAAGCCACTAATGTGGTTTGGCTCCTGCTGTACTGTATACATGGTTTAGTATTGGGTTTAGCTCAAAATAACATTTAAAGAAATAATTAAAATATATTGAGATATGTTGTAGGTTTTATTCCAAATCAAAATGAGACAAAGTGTAATTTAGAAAACGTCTACACAATATGAGTACAATATGAATATGGCTCTGAAATGGTTAAGAAATGTGTGTGTGCGTGCGTGCGTGTCGGAAAGCCCAGCCATTCCAATTCTGAGTCGCTATATTTTTTTAGTCTGGTGTTGATAATTGATTGGCCTTACACATTGGTGTAAGTGCAGTAAAAAAATAAATAAAAAAGTGGTCCCTTTCATTCTAAGTTGATGGTGTTCCAACTGCATTGAGTCTTTAAATTATGTCTATCTGCTTGCAGAATGGGTAATTTGTATCTATGCTGATACAGTGCTGAGTAAGAGCACATGTCTCTGGGAGCAGATGAGTGGCACATGCAATACAGTATGTGGACTTTTTGCTTATACCCAGCTGTATGCATCCATGTCCAGTGGCATTTATTGTCTCTGTCATGATTTATATTCACGTCAAAATCATTCGACGTGGATGATAGTAACAGACTGTACCACACACAGTGTAACATAAAGAGTAACAGGATCATTTTCAAACGTGATTGATTTATGGTGACAAATACAGTTAAGTCTGCGTGGCCGAACATTAATGTAATTTGTTTGAAATATGCCACGTTAAAAACATGATGGCAAAGATGTGACACCAGCAACATGGCATGGGTAAAAAGTAATTACAGATTTAATTCTGTAATTACAAAAAATTACAGCGTGGACCTTCTCAATGTAAATATTTTACACAAGGTAAAGTTGCACTTTTTTTTTTTAGCACATTTTTATGTGCTTTGATGTTTAAATGTCTATATCTTGCCATGCAAACATTAATGGTAAGATGGTTGTATTACGTTTTGGATGGATTTGCCATTGAAATAGGTTCCTACATTGAATCACAAAAACATCTGATCAGAAGATACTATACCTACAAAATGCTCAACAAAACGTTTATTCCAACAAAACTACCTTTTATAAACAAACTAGAAAAACATTGTTTAAAATCTATTCACTACTTACATTTCTTCTGTTTTAAATGCCCCTATATTATTTATTTATTTTTATGAATTACTACTGTGTGTTGTGGTTCTATTTGCGTGAATGTATAGATCCAACATAATGTTCCCCAAGTGACCAAATAAGAAAAGAAATTGAATATTTTCTAGATCAGGAGTAAAATACTTTATTGATAATTTAACACTGCACATAATTTTCCTTTTCCTTCAATATTCTGCAGTGATCTGTTGATTCCACTACAACATGCTCCATATGATAACAACCCTTCCTAGAGTTATTATCTCTACTCTCAGCGAGAGATAGTTTTCACTGGTTTTAGAGCAAACTAAAGAGTGATCTAAAACTGAGGAGGTGCAGCTGTGACTGGTGTTGAATAAACAGTGTTTATTGCACATATTGTTTAGCCCAGTGTTTCCCAACCTTTTTTGAGCCGCGGCACACATTTTACATTAGAAAAGTCAAAAGACACACCACCAAACAAAAATGGCACAAAAACTATATTTATTTATTTATGAATGAATATATTTATTTAAATATAATGAAAATCTAGTCTCAATTTACTCATTTTACTGAAACCTGGGCCTGTTTAGTTAAAGGGTAACTAAACCCCTGTTAAGAGCCTAACTCCACCCACTCACAAAATTTGAAAAATGCTGGAAAATTGGGCAGAGCCCAGCAGAGACAGAGGCGAAAAACCGAGGGCGGAGCTCAGCGGGGGCGTGAACCTGAGACCGCAGTGACGGATTGATTGACAGCAGCTGTCAGACTCGCAGAGATGTAGACTTGAAGGAAGCGAGTACCTTTGCTACGGAGCGGTCCTTCTAAGTGGAGGACATTTCTGTGCATACAGGGCTAGAGCCTTATCAGTTTGTGCCACTGGCTCAAACCGCGTTCTCAACAACTCCCAAAGTTAAAGAGCGAAGTCTTACAGCACAAGAGAGAATGGGGCCAGTGATAAAACGTTAGCATTGTCTAATTTAGGCTAATGCTTAGCAAATGCTAACAAAGTTTCAGAAATTGCAAACCTATGCATTTAGTTTGATTTTGGTAATTAGTGTTAATTACACACAAAACAGAGATTTCAAGTCTCCCTCTACAACTGTTAAAAAACTCTTGTCTTGCAGCTCACTGGTCCTGGGAGAGAATGTGTTATAGAGAGATACTCAAGGTATAGCTATGAAATAAGACCAGTGTCAAGTCCAGTTAATTTAATAAGTATTATGCAAAAAAGACACAACTCTAACCAAATATAATATTTACATCCAGACAAAGTAGTGATAAACATTGTTTCTCATGTTGTAGGTAATGCACAGGTGTGACAGGTTGGTGAGTTGGCTGCATAACAGCCCATCCAGACTTTGAGGCAGTAGCACTAAACCCCTGTGTTACAGGCTCTAACACTTGTATTGTAGTGTTACACTTATCTTCAGCTTTTTGGTGATACGTGGTTAAACAGGGTAGTTCCAGGAAGAAGAGAAAAATGTTTTTATAAATAAGTAAATTTAATGTTTTACCCTCCACTTACACATACTGTACATGTGCACCAGCTCTTTTAGCGGTTATAGACACTTGTCTGCTGCAGTGTGGTCAGGTGGTGCTGGGGATACCTGGGCCAGCAGGTACAGGTCATACCTCCTTGTGCTGTCCTTACAGAGGATTCCAATACTGAATTTATAAATATAGTTGGTATATAAAAAACTGAAATATGAAGAAACAGTTATACCTGAAGTTACACACAAAACAATTGTTTAAAAAAAAAAAACATGCATTATAAAATCAGCTATACAACTCAAAATGAACATGCATCAACAAACATTTACAAAAGAATGTCTAAATGACACCCTTTTCTCAAACTGCCTTTACATAATTCTTATATTCTTTAGAGATTGTTCTTACAGTAAGCATTTTATATTGATATATTTAATATGTACACACTTAAATTTATTATTAAAAAATAAATGTCAGTAAATTCTCATACATCATTTCAAGGCAGGTCCAAACTTTGTAAATCCTGCACAGTCAGGACAGAGGCTTTTTTCTTTGTGTTTGGAGGTCACTGTCAGTTGCACTTATTGGAGCGAAGATTGTGAAATGCAAGAGCCAAACTTAAACAGACTGATCATAACTTCATGAGCTGTTCCAAAATTTTTAAGAATCTTGAGTGTGTTCAACAGTGTATTAGTGTTTACATTAGTCTAAATGTAGTCAGCAAAGTAAAGCTAAGTCTCAGAAACTATATTGCTAATTGCAGTTTTCAGAGTCTGAATCCAAGATGGTAGACAGCAGCAAACTTGAAGGATGAAGTATCTTCAACAGTGAAGTGACGCAGGAACAGTTACCAGGTCCTGAAAATAAAATAAACATAAACATGATTTTATTTTCTTAAATTCAGGGTTTCTGCAGGGTTTAATCAGTCAAATTTAAGACTTTTTATGACCTTTTTATGACCATTATGATTTGAATTTATGACCTACACAAATTACGATAAATAACTTCAGTCATTAAAATTCCTTTCAAAAGTTTTTATTGTTGACTTTCATTGAAATTAACAAGTTTTATTATGTAAAGAGTAATTCTATTATTTCTTACTTAAGATTAAGAAACTGAAGCCTTCGCCTTCTTTTTCTTGAGTATCAAGAATACAGAAACACTTAACAATTGTAACATTGTAAAGTAACTTTGTAGATTAACAATTATTCTATGGCATTACTTACCAAAATAACACGTCAGTCATTCAGTGTCTGTCTACATTTTTCTCAGTTCGTCTCCCTTAATGGTGAAAAAAAGTTGACCAGCTGTTTCTTCTTGCTTGTGTGATTTAAGCTTTCATCAAACATGAGAACATAAGGCCCCGAGACCTTGGAGATGAGGTCTTTTTTTATATAATCTGCCAAGCCAAACCGGGTGATGTATGAGGTCTTATCTTTTCGTAAATGTTTTGGCTATGTCTGCAGGGTCTTGGAACATTGTTCAAAAAGACTTCGCAATATCCTCGTTCCCATTGTATCGACTGGTGTTTAGTCACAGTATTTAACACCCACAGGACCTCCTTTCAGTGTGGAGGTTGATCCGAAACCACTGTGTGTGGCACTGGATGCGACAGAAACGGAATCCCGCGCTGTACTATGTAAAGAGTAACGCTTTGTGACGGAGCCGAACAAAACTGACGGATCGCACGCACCTGCAGGCTTTTCCGACTTTGCATGCGACTTCAAGGCTTTTATGCCTAAACTAGACAACTCCAATGTCTTTTTACACAGAGCACAATAGGCTTGATACCGATTATTCTATGGCACGGGCTTAAGCCAGCTACTAAACGCATAACCGCTTCGAGCCACAGATCATTAAACGACATTTTCCCATTGTGATCAATTAAACTAAGCAGTGACAGTATGATATATTCGGAGCAGGGGTTCCGTTGTCCGGTAATTACCGGTCATTGGCCGGGAAAAAAATTAAATGTCCGACAAAATTAAATCTCTCCGGTCAAATTGTCCGATTAAAACTGCCTAATAATCCCGCCCCGCCCAACACAATCTGGCCATGTCAGAAAGTTTTTAAACAATATCGCATGTTGCATTTCAAATAAAGCGCACGCCTAACGGCTATAATATAGACCTAAACCACGAACTATTGAGAGACGCTTTCAAATATGGCCAGGCCCAGGCAGACTAGCCTTAAAAGTTTTTCAGAGGCCAGAGGATACTGAATCAGCGCTGTACTTGGAATCAGGTAACGCTTGAAGCCTCAGAGCCAGAGCCTGACGGATCGCTGCTCGCCGCAGGCTTTTCCGACTTTGCATGCGCACTTCAAGGCTTTTAGTTGATGGTAACAGACAATGTCCAACGCTCTGCCGGTTTTACACAGAGCACAACTCTGATTCGAGCTTGATATTCGATTATTCTGTGAAGTCCTTCTGACAAGTCTGTATGCTGCCGCATGGACCTTGTAGTTCTGGAGCGCTGTGATACCAGTGTGATACCACCCAGATTCCTCACACAGAACTACAACAGGCAAAACAAATTAATGCCATTGCCGCCGCGAGCACATTTTGATGGAAGAACAAATTAATGGACGAGCATATCAATTTAAGACGTGACTAAATGTTTTTTATGACTTTGTATGGAAAAAACGGACGTTTTTATGACTTTTTATGGCCTTAAATTCTTATTGTTAAATTAATGACTTTTTATGACCCCACGGAAACCCTGTTAAATTAGACCATTTTAATGACAATAAAATGAAAAATTTTCACACACATCATGTGTTCTTGTTAGAGTATTTAAAACAAGTAATTGCACTATAACAGCAAAACAAACAAAAGAATGGAAATAAATGCATTACCTTCAGCAGGGGACACCTCACACCGTTTCCTCATTATTGGAGTAGAGCTAGTCCTGGGACACTCTGGCAGCTCCATCAGTGTCTGTGTCACATGACACACTCCTATTAGGCGTTCTGGCCTGGGTGGCTGCAAAAAAGAGTTTCACAAATGATTTGTTATCTTGATTATATGATGTTACGATCCCCGCTAAACCACAAGGGAACGTAACATAAATTCAAACCACACAAAGTGTAAGGCAACACAAAACCACAATTTATTAATAAACAGAAGATTTGGGACAAACCAAAAAGCCATACACAACTAAAGCTCAAACTGTCTATATAACAAAAGAATTAAAAGGAGAACAAAAAGACGGTGATGGGTCGGCCAAAATGAACAAAAGAGGGAAACAAGCCGAGCCAGCCCGCCATTGGACCGTCGTACCCGACTGGCCTCCCCTGTCCCTGCCTAACCAATCCTAACCCTTAAAGTAAAATAACAAACCGTTAAAACAGGACCACCGCGCCCATCACCTAAAAGAACTAACTGAGAAAATAAACAAGGAGCTGAAACGTCTAAGCTGCCCCTGGCATCGACAGCAGCCAACAGGAGACGGAGCCCAGACGGAAACACGGAGCGTAGCAGCAGTCTCCCAACCGGCATCAACTTCCTCCTTATAAAGGGTATCAGCCAATCAGTATCCGTGATCAGACACACCCATTCCTCCTGCAGGTGGAACACAGACATTAGTTAGTATCAGCCAATCAGGAACCAAGACCAGACACACCCCCATTCCTCAAGCCGGTAGAACACACAGACATTTACATACAGATGTAACATATGATGAGACCCAAACATCTGGGTCCACAACTCACAAAAACTGCACAATCCCTAAAAGATGCTCTGCCTTTGCACAATCAGGCTTTTCATTTCAAACCATCAAACAATGGAATCAGGTCCTAGACAGTCTGAAATTCTAAATCTGGTACAAAGCATATATTTTCTTGTGAGATTGTTTTTGTACATGGTGCCTGAGAAATAAAGAATAACCAAAAATTAAACATACAAAAGCTTCACAGTATTCAAACTCACCTTTGCTTCACCTGCAGATCTTCAGCAACTAGTTCAGGCTGGCACCCAGTTTCTCTGGTCATCTTAGGCAAAACAAAACATTTGTGTTATTGTTTACAATTACAGTATTATATCAATTCATTTTAGAGATTTTAAAATGTTTATAAAGGATATTAATAACACAAATATTCTCATTACTGTATATCCTCCGTGAAAGCACTAGTCTTTTAATCCGTGTGTACTGTCACTGGGTCGGTCTGGTTAGCTGCAGCCTGTGATACACTGTCCCCTCTGCAGCTCCAGCTCAGCTTACCCTGAGGAGCAGCGATAAACAACATACACTGATGGTGCGCGGTTTCGCGTTCAATTAGCAAAGTTGACACAAAACGCACAAGTCCAAGACAGTTTTTGAGTTTGTGTTGAGTCAAAACTCACGGTGTTACACGAGTCATGAGATGTTCATGTTCAGTCAAGTCCAGAGTCATGAGCCAGTGACAGGTCTTTAGTGCCAAGGGCTGCATCTCTGCTACAAGTCCAGCAGAGTGCTGCCTGTGTACGAGAAATAACTAATGGAATATTGAGTGATAGAGTAAAGCTAGATGTCTGTGTGTACTGGGACACAGTATCAACACGCAGCAGCCCTCATTAGCGTGTTAGCCCGGTATCAGGAGTAGCTGAAGCTAACGTTTAGCACACTTTACCTAACTAGCAACATACAAAATTGTTTAATTAACTTTAGCTTTACTGGGAAGAAACATAAATTGTGTTTCAAAATATATGTTCACTCACCTCAAGACGCTGCTGCGGTGGTGGGAATCCATGCAGGAGCAGCGTTAGGGGCTGTGTTGATTTTCAGCGGGAGCTGTTTTGAGAAGCACATTTCCACCTCCATTGCGTTGGAGAAGCAATCCCGCTTAAAATGCCCGCTACGAACTCCAGCTCTCAGCAGGAACTCACGGTGTTCCAGGCCAAGTGCACACTGGCGTCTAATTTCCATCTCAACTGGAAAGCAATGCAGTCCAGCAGTGCTGTTGCAACCAGCAACACTACAAGTACATGCTAATATAGCTAGCTTGATGTTTTCAACACCTGCTAGTTGGGAACAAGATGTTTTCAGTGTTGCCAACTATTTTCAAAGGAAAGTAGCTAAAGCCTGGCCAAAAAGTCGTTAAATGTCGCTAGATGACGTCATGCGTCAATTAGCATATTGGTGACGTCATTACGTCATCGCCTCATAATACTAAATTGCACACTTTCTTGCGTTCTGCCTGCCTAATGTGCTTTCTTGACAAATTTGTGCTCACATAGTCTCTTCTACTGTATTTTAATTTTGATATAGCCGACTGTCCCAATAAAGCTCTTCTCATTTCTCATCTCAATTAAGTGATGAGCACAGGAGAAGAATGGAAATCAAAACAGTCAAACTAAATTCTTTAAATTTAAAAGAGAAGCAGATAACCGTTTGGTCAAATAAAAAGCAGCAATTTATTTTAGTGCTGTGATTTAATTATTTCTTTCGACAAAGAACATTTACATTTTCGCGTGCTGAATGTAAGCCAGGGCGGGATCCACAGCCAAGTTGCCACACATGTGCGATTCATTTGCAGTCTGGACTCCTGCTCTGACTGCAGCTGGGAGGGGCTGCCTGCCGCCTGTGAGTGCTTTGGGATGGGGGTGGGACCCGCGGCAGCAACCGCTGCTCCTTGAGAAGAGTAAGAACGATGTGTGCTTTCACTTCAGAGTCTCCAAAAGTCTCCAATAACTCCAGAAAAAGTCGTTAGATTTGTCGCTAGTCGCTTTTTTGAAAATGTGTCGCTAGAGGGGTCTGAATATTCGCTAAATATATCGACAAAGGCGCTAAGTTGGCAACACTGGATGTTTTTATACCAGGGGGCGTGGGTAGTGAGCCGTTAGTCGAGCCAGTATACGTCACACAAGGAAACAAACTCAAATCTAAAAATTAAACTGCAGTAACCACCGTTCAACTTGAGGGCAGCACTTAGACACCATAAAATGTAAAATTAATATACTTTATACTCAAATGTCAAAACTTTTACTCAGATCAGTGAACAGCACTAATAAGGCCCCATTCTTACAGATCATTAACTAAAAAAAGTTGGTTTAGGGTTTAGTTACTCTTTAAAACACAAATTTAATATTCCAACAGGAATTGAAGAAAGACACACAAAGATCTAAGTCTCTCTCTTTTTTCGTCTTTATGGCCGTCATGCTTGAAAAGCCCACCTCGCATAGACAGGTTGTGGAGTAAGGGAGCGAAAAAAAATAGAAGAGGGAAAAACGTAGTCCTCATTTATCCAGTTGAAGAAAAGAATAGAAAATGTTGTCCTACCAGCTCGACATCTTATTTTCTTAGTTGGAGTCGTATCCCCAAATAAAAACCTGACCTAA
The DNA here is from genome assembly GCA_024416835.2 of Perccottus glenii. Taxonomy (NCBI): domain Eukaryota; kingdom Metazoa; phylum Chordata; class Actinopteri; order Gobiiformes; family Odontobutidae; genus Perccottus; species Perccottus glenii. The sequence goes on along the minus strand of CM044560.2, from coordinate 19,189,506 downwards.
AAACAAGGTCAAGAATAAATCAATATTCAGGGGTTTAAAATAAATAATTTCAGTCTTTAAGTTACATTCATTCACAATTAAAAAAAATATACCATAAAGTTCACTTCATCAGTACACAATAATTTCCCCTACCTCCAAAAGCCATAGCTTAGTTATAACATGGACAATTTAGCATTAGCAACACGTTACCTTACCCATTGAGCTAACAAGCAGTTAGCACAAACAATTTCTCAAAACATGCCAAAAAGAACAGAAATAGCGACATTAGAAGAGCCGAATTTAAAGTATGATGTAGCACAATCATATATTGTAAACCAATATATCATTCTTTGAATAAAAGCTTTGTATTTTGAGAGTATAACTAAGAATTACCTGTTTTCGCAATGAGGTTTCATCCGAAAACGGTCATCAAATAAATCATAATTAAGGCCATTTTAAATAAAAAGACGCAGCGGTTAGCAAAAGGACCTTCAACAGAACACATTAACAAGACTTACCGCTGAATTTAAATACTATCTTCCAAAGTTTTGGAAGCCATGTGAGACTCTCACATCTCGCCGTTTCAATGTACTACACGCCGTTCATCAATCAGGTGAAATTGAATAATTTTCCACGCACACCTGACAATCTCGGAACACTGGTTGAAAAACACTGGTTTAGCCAACAGTTCAAACTTTAAACTATAGGCAAAAGAAATATGTTTTTATTGAGCATAAGTGAGTCCACCGTGTTGGCTCGGCCCTCCGCCAGAGTCCCATGTTCAAATGTGACCCTCGGGGAAAAATAGTTGCCCACCCTTGTTCTAGATAGAGACCTCTCTTGTTTTCCTTAATGCCTCATGTTGTCTGATAGCATGCAATGTAACTCTAGCTTCCAGACCACTCCAACTTATTAGCTCTTAACTGTACTCAATGTGTCAACGAGTTTGTCAATGTCAAGAACGGTATGTACAAAAATACCACTCACTCAATCTTATTTCACCAAATAAGTCCCACGCTGTACAGTACAGCAGCAGCACCTGACAGACTGCTGTTTCACTGTGCAGTTAAGGACAGTCTCTGAATGGCCACCTTTGTGAGCACTTTGCAATGGTCCTTAAAGCCAATTCAGTCCAGCTTCCTGTGAAAATGTTGAAGCAGAGAGAGAAGAGCTGGAATCAAGTAAAGCTGCTGACCTCAGCTTTCTAACCTTCCCCATCAGCAGCAGCCCAGATAACTCTTTGCATTTAGCATGCAGGAGCTAGCCCTGGGGTTGGTGCATAAATTTAGAGATGGTGAATGTTTGTTCTAATTAGATTTATGGCTCGGAAATGTTTGGAGAAGCAAGACAGCACTGTTTTATTATTAAGCTCGGAATCAGGTCACATGAAATGAACAGTGGTAAAATGCAGTTTGGTATTTATGAGCTCTAAAAGCGACACAAGGTACCCAGCTGGAAAAACTGGGGTAAAAGAGGTAATTTTAAGGGAATATAAAATGTCATAAAATTAGACACAAAACTGATTTAGAACCACAAATCCATAAAGTATTCAACTAATTGAACAAACCAACTGAAAGCACTTAGAGATGAAAATTAGCCATTAGATTGAACACAGTGGATTTATTGCCTTTGAATATATTTCCTCAATATGTTGTAATGGCATTTTTTACTATTACATTTAAGAGCTACACTGGTTTGCTGTTCAAGCGCACAAGCGTTTAAATGTCATTGAAATAAAGGTTAAAGTTAAGGTTGTAATAAAGGATTTGTGAGTTCTCATAAGCACTAAACTAACTAACTGCAAAACCTCGTATGCTTTCATGTTTCCTGTCTTTTACGGCCCTCAATCTACACAATTAAAATGTGAAGTTTATAGTTAATGGACTCATTATTAAATTTGTGATAAAGAAATGAGATGGAGGTCGTAATGCACTGAACCAACATGAGCTTATCGATCATATTATTTATAATGAAATGTCATGTCTGCTCTTTGAGGCAGGAGTACTGCAACAATTCATCACCAATCTCAGTCATGCTTTACAATTTAGAAAGAGTGCTTTATACAGTAAACAGTTTTGTCGTCATTTTTATTTTCATTACTCGGTTGTAAACGTTTTCATTTCTTAAAAACACCTTGGCTCTTTTGTAGCTGTGGTAAGTGTGTTTGGCTGTTGCCTACAAAACCCCCACCTGAACGTTTTGTATAAGACTCTGAGGACTCATGTAATTGAAAAGGCCCAACACTCAGATTGAGTCTTTCAATGTGACCTGGTACAGTCCGCAGCGCATCCATTTAGATTCCATCTGCTCTGAATTACGGATGTGCGCATTCTCATTTCTGTCTCGGCTGCTCCAAGCAAAACAAGCACTGTTGATCGAAATCACGTAAGTGCTGCCAGCAGCCTGTGTGGGATGGGAACAGCTGCCAGGGAGTGGCAGGTGCAATCACACTGCATTATGGACGGAGAAATATTTCAGCAGTGATCTTTAGCATCTGTCATAATTCACAGTGTGATAGAAACAAGGGAAACATTATGTTGATTGACAGAACACTTGTGACTTTAAAAGAAACTACACATTACCAGTGGAATTTTTTTAACAAAGGTAATTATCTTTGATAATACCCATATGACTTACCTCATTTGTTAAATAACCTAATAATGTACTTGGATTGTCTGGGAGATGTATATTCATCCCCACAGTGCATTGTAATCATTTGTTTAACCTGAATTCCAATACTGATTAAAACGTGTTTGATAACAAGACAAGAATAGTCACCAGTGTGTGACTGTGGAGTGAAGGAATAATGGACGTAAGTGCTTTGAGTCCCTTGGGAGAAAAGCACAATATAAATCTAATCCATTATTATCTTTAAGAATAAGACCTTTAAAAGCTGACAAGTAGGTTTTGTTTTGTCTGCAGACCAGCTCCTCCTGACTGTTCAAAGGACTATAGCCTCAAGACTAAAGGGGACAGAACCTTTTCAATAGTGGGCCCCAAACTGTGGAACAGTTTACCACAGCACGTTAGAGAAGCCCAGCCTCTTGAGCATTTTAAATCTCTGTAGAAGACTTACCTTTTGACCTAAGAGAGACTTCTTGACTTTTATTCTAGTTTTATCTATTATCTATTTTCTTGATTTGTCATGTTTTAGCATTCTGAAATGTTGTTGTTTATGTATGTCATATTTTATTTTAAATGTGTTCAGCACTTAGGCCACACTTATTTTTACTTATTTAGTTAGTTAGTTTATTTAAGAAAAGGGGGACAACTTACAACATACAACTTTTAGAGTACTGTATGTATGGCAGTCCTCACACCAAAAAGCACAGAATATAATTGTTTGGCATAACATATAAGTCATTGGTGCATAATTTGGATCTTTCTTATGAAGCCTTATTAGCATTCCTGTGTGAATTATGAATAACTACATAGCTTTATGTAATTTCACCAGGCTTAATCTACTGTTTATCAAACAGAAAACTGTTCTTTTAGTGCAAAGACAGTGGGTTCAACATTATTTTATTACAATAATGACACATAACATGACATTCATATAATACAGCTTATTTTACAATATAGGCAGAGATGAACATGAATATCTTAAAACAATCACTAGGTAAATGGAAGCACACCCTGCAGCATATCAAATATCAAATGTGCCACTTGTGTTTGTTTCACATGAACTGAACGCAATTACGACGTGTGTCTAACTCTGTGTGAGCCTTGTACCCCCGATAAAACTATTAAATCCCTGCGGGTCTTTGCATGAACAAGTCTAAGACCCAGCAGTTTAGTTTATTAGTCGCTTCCTGCTGAGCACACTTAGGCACATTTCCTCCTTTCCTACACTGCAGTATTTTACCCCTCCTACTAAAACAATACAAGTCCTAAATTGTGCTCATTTTCTACAAATTTGACATTTAATTAAAAGAAACCCGGAGAAACACAGAGAAAGAACAGCTTTGAAAGTGGATGTGGCACAGCTTGACTTCAACAAGGCGCTACCTGAGAGAATTGAGATGCTCACTTACTTCAGAAATGTATTCACAGTTAAAAGACTGATCTGCCATAAACAGTCCCTCCTAGATGTCTCTGCAATTAAAATGAAAGCTACTTGGGAAGTTTTAAGCTGCTGTAGTGTATACCTATATTTTTTTACACTGCCTTTTACATAAGAGTTGTTAAATATATCCGCAGACTCCTGGGAGAGCACTGATGATGAGCTGAGTGTCTGCACAGTAAATTAAGCTATCATCAGCGTAGTGAGATGGTGTAGGGGACGGAGACAGACAATAAGCATGCAGTTGTGAGTGCAGTTAAAAGTTTTCATCTTGTATAGACACTATGTCATTAAAAAGAACACATCTAGACACTCTTTCATTGGGGGCAGGAATGTTTGTTTCATTTCTCGACCAATCTTATCCTCAATGACAATGATCTATGCAGTATATATGTTATGTAATCTTTGTCTATGTGCTTTTGACACACATTGAAGAAAACAATGCAACAATACCCTCTTGTGGGGCAATTGTTTGTAACCATTTGCCCTTTTGATGTATCATGCATGTCCCTTTACCTTTGTAAACATTTATATAATAAGGTTTTTTAATTTATTCTTATAAAAAAATGATAATATACAACCTCAGTCTGGAGACCATGGGATTATTGTGGACACAGAGTACTGGCACTGAGCTGTTGGCACTCAACAATTCAATGGACAGGCTGTTCACAGGGACACTTCTGAATGCAAATTTTTTTACCTGATGTAATGGACAGAATCTCATCTAATTCTGTTCAGATTTAAAAAATAAGTGCATACTTTTGGAATAGAGTGCACAAAAAAAATGCAAATTTATCATTATTGTAAGTGGTCTTGGCTAATCTTGAGTCAAAATGACTTCTTGGAATGGAATTAAAATGGAATTAACTACAAACCTTTTACTACTAATTATAATTTTCCATTTTCTTGAACTCAAAGCGCAGCTAAAGCTCTGTTGACATATTGACATACACTTTAACTCACAATCTATATTGTGCATGAATAAGATGTTAGTAAGACTGCTCAGTTTGCAGTTCCTTTCTTTCTCCTTTTCTTTTTTCTGGATGACTGAGAATGTACAACCACACTATAGGTTTACACTTTGAGCTATTTTTAGTAAGATATCTGTACACAAGGGAAATCGCTGTTGTTCACATTTTAAAATACATATTTCTAAGAAATGGGTAATAATTTGGTTTGGTTGCTTTGTTTTTTGGCACAGGATGAAGCTAGAGAGCAGATAACTCCACAAACTAAACAAATCATTTGACAGGATCTTTAGTTTTAATGATTGTCTCATTGTTGCATAATTCAGATGTGCATTAGAATCTGTATTGCAGCCCACGCAAATGATTACTTGGTCAGCAGTCAGAAATATTCAGTAATGGCAGATAAAGCACCACGCAGGATACAATTTGCTTTTTTCCAAACACATTTCAATGATTTTCTGCTAAATACGTATTATTTGATTTGATTGAGTACCTTTACATACAAAGAAAGTGCAGTTTAATACAGTTTGATGTGCTATTATTAGTTAAAGTAATCAAAGAGAAAGGTTTTTGTCTTAGCTTATCAATAGCTTCAAATAGAATAATCAACCACACACCTACTAGTGACATAGCAGTATTTGTTTAGCATAATGCAATAATAATAATAAAGGATTTGATTTACAGTATATTGAGCTTTTCTCACAAGGGACCAAGGGACTCAAAGCGCTTACAGGCCATCCATTATTCATTCACTCCACAGTCACACACTGGTGGTGGTAAGATAGGTCTGAAGCCACAGCTGCCCTGGGGCAGACTGATGTACATTGTGAGCATGTACCCATAGCTCATACTGTTAGTCAGATTGGAAAGAATAAAAATGACATTTGCAGTCAAACCTAAGATCCCTTCCCTCAGGAAGGTTGCACAACACCACACATAAGCTCAGGCTGGACTTGAGAAATGTATCACCATAGAAAAGCTGCACATAAAGTTGCTAGACTTGCTGAATTTTTAACACTAGAGATCTTCAGGTGCCAGGACTCATGGGCTTTGGAAAGGGATTCATCCTGGATCTTGCCATCTCAGCACTTCCCTAATATCCATCTCACTGCACCAGTGTTCATTCACATGGTGTCATGTTTTATTATAAAGAACAGAATCTAGTCACTGTGGATATACTACTCTACTCTGAAATACAGCGCTATAGCAGAAGACAGCATGTCTGTTTAGTAACTTTGGCTGTAATGAGTGCTTCTCTTACAAATAAACAACCAAATCTTAACTGTTCACATTTGAAACATTATAACAAGGGTAGAGGTGAAAAGTCTGGCAAGCTTACCTCTGTCTAAATATGTCAATACAATGGTTACTGAGTAAATATACCGGTAACTTCTAGACCTCCAGACACGCACGTTGAAGGGAGCGTGGCTTGGACGTACTCTGAGAGGGAGGGGGTCGGAGCTGTGATTGTTCAGATTCACCTCAACTCCCCTCTCTCTCTTTTATTGTTTAATAATATTGTATTTATTTTTGAGAAGTGTATTTATTTAGCATCAGTATTCCAGGTTTAAATGTGAAAATTATGAACAAAATACTTAATCATCTGCTATGACACAAGTATTTTCATCCACAAGCTGATATATAATCACAAACCTTTAGCTCAGCCCTGAATGCCATCCTTATTGGCATGAGACAGCACGTCTGTAACTCATATATCACCAATTGTTGAGCGGTGAGTCACGGCAGCTTCCCGGGGGCTGCTGGCGGGAGCACAAAATCAGAGCTGATGCAGCCAGCCACTCATTATCCTCTGATTACCAGCCCGAGGAAAATTTTAAAACATATAGTAGGTCACAAACACACAAGTGCTTGCACACACACACACACACTCACACAAAAGAATAATTACCAATGGCGTGGAAGGCATCATTGTCTGATATCGGCTGTAACACTTCTCTCTAGCCCTGAGCATTGTAATTCCATTCTTCTGAGAGGGAGGGGGCCCTAAGCATTGTAGAGATTCACCTCAACTGCCCTCATTCAGGTGAATCCATAAGTGAAAAATGACAGCAGCGACAATGGTGATGATTGTAGCAGTAGAGTGTAGAGTTTTCGCTATATGTGCAATTTGGTTCACAGCTGGGACGCTACATGCAGTTTCCCACTACTACTGCTGAGGTGCACTGTCTGGCTACTCAGCAGATCGTTCACAGCATGGGTTAAAAGCTTTCAAATTAATGGGCTTTGAAAAGACTATGTTTACCCAAGAGCTAAAATAGTAAAACGTTTACAACACAATATACATAAACAATGAACTGTCTCGGGCTGGGGTTAAGCATTGCGTATTTGATGCAGCCCTTTTATGGGTTTAATAAAATAACATTGTCATCATATAGCCTCAACCCATCTCAGACTATCTAGAGAATGACATTCCCTATGTAGGTGAGGGTCATTGTTCCATGGTTCCGCTACGCAAGCCTTGAGCATTAGAGAAATGATTAACTGGCTTTGACAAGTAAGATTTGTTTTTCCTTTTTTTCTTTTGAAAACAATATTTTTCTTTTGTATGAAGGTCAGCTACTAATATGACAAAAGAAGTCCTATTGAGCCAGTCCGAGGGGACTAATCAGAGGCCAAACTTTCATGTGGAAAGAAAGGGTCCAGACTGCATGTGTTTGGAACCTTTTGCTACAAATACAGGTATTTATAAAGAGCTCACAGTTGAGAGGACACTCACATAAAGGGTAATGGACAGAGTGTGACCTCTTGTTAAATAACATTGTCATCATATAGCCTCAACCCATCTCAGACTATCTAGAGAATGACATTCCCTATGTAGGTGAGGGTCATTGTTCCATGGTTCCGCTACGCAAGCCTTGAGCATTAGAGAAATGATTAACTGGCTTTGACAAGTAAGATTTGTTTTTCCTTTTTTTCTTTTGAAAACAATATTTTTCTTTTGTATGAAGGTCAGCTACTAATATGACAAAAGAAGTCCTATTGAGCCAGTCCGAGGGGACTAATCAGAGGCCAAACTTTCATGTGGAAAGAAAGGGTCCAGACTGCATGTGTTTGGAACCTTTTGCTACAAATACAGGTAGAGCTCACAGTTGAGAGGACACTCACATAAAGGGTAATGGACAGAGTGTGACCTCTTGTTACCGTAGCAATAGAGGTGCAGAAAACAGTATTCAGTGACAGCTACAATGTGAGTGTACTGCAAGTAGCAAAATATTCCATTTGTGGGTCCTGCTTGTGTTTTTGGACAGAATATTTGTGTAGGGACACAAAGCACACCAACTATGCAAATGCAGATCGTATGCATTAGGTTAATTTGCTGGTTAGTGTATTACTTGGATGTCTGTGTGTGAGAACCCAGTACAATATATAGAGTTTTTTTTTTTTTTGTTTCGTTTATTAGTTTATTGGTTTATTGAACAGGGACCATGTGCCATCTTTAATCACAAAAGAAAATATGCTTTGCACCAGATTATAGCTCTCTGAGCTGATTTCCATCTGCAAAAAACAATACATTAGTCATACAGGTTCAAAAGTCAAAGAATACAGTAATACAATGTACACATACAAGATCTTGACTCCATCTGAAGAATGTCCATTCTGTTACACATGCCTTCCAAAATAATTTTTGCCACCTCTAAAATATTAAATTTTGTGGATAAATCTGTGGCTAATAAATTAATGGGAATTAGGCCTTTCGTTGCCTCTGTTTCCATTGGCATCATGTATCTTTTTGATGATGCTTGTAAAAAAGTTTGTATTCTAAACACAACAAATTTGAAAGACAGTGTGTTAGAAAACAGTTGAGTAATTAAAGCTGATTAGTCAGAGGTTGCTTGAGCCATATGTGACAATCCATAAACCTGCTGTCCTTGCAACCCGCGCCAAAACAGTCATTTTCCCCTTCCCCATCACCAAGATGCTCAATCTGCCTCTCTGTCTGACGCTTCAGTCTTCAAAACGGACTGAGCTTCTGTCATTAATCATTTAGGACAGGCAATTTGCACAGCACCTGTCCCAAGCAGGAGGCTATTAAAGCCCCTCGCTCAAGGAAGTACCATGGACCTAATGGTTTGAGGAGTAAAGCTCATTTACAAAATATTGCTTTCTTTCAACAGCTTGATGAGTGAGCTCGGCTAGCGGGCATTTTTCTTCCAGAAGAGTGAAGTCCGCCCTTTAGGTACACTATCCAGCGGCTACCTCAATGTTTGCTTAGTCAAGGCACACTGATTGTGATTAATGTTTGATTAATTTCTTTGTTTAACAGCCACTTGTTCACTAGTATGGATTCAAATATCCACTGTGGTATGTGAACTAGTATTGGCAGTTCTAACATCTGTATTTACCCAGCCACCCTTACTGCAGTCATTAATTTTTCCCAGTATGCATGTGGAGAGCATTTCACCGCTCAGGCTAAAGGCAGTCCCACAGAGACTTTTCATTCTCTTTGCTTGTTCGAGTGATCATAACAGCAGAGACTCTAGCAGGGTCCGGCCGACATTCAGTGGACAAGCTCCCTGGAGATTTTAGTCAATATATCATACAATAAAGACTTCTTCCCAGGAGACCAAGTTATTGTTTGGAGCCACTGCTCTGGGTTTGTTCAGGACCAACAAAATGGGAGCTTGGGTGTATGAATGTAAAAAGTAGACACAATGCTATACAATATATGCGCACTGTGCGACATAAAAGTGGTTCATTTGCTAAATGTTTTCACAAGATAATGGAAATAAAAGTTGCAATGTGAATCTGGAATGACTGTGGTAACAAGTTTAAATTCACAACAACAGGTGGTGTCCTTAAGATAATAATAAGGTACTGTATCTATGACAGCAACACAACCCCAAAATTAAACGGCAATGAAACGTTTTGATCATTCATAATTATAAAACAACAAAGATTTTCAATAAATAATAAAGCTGGGTATGGTGTGTATAGCCTTCCTCAGAGCTTGATGCGGTACTCTGAAAATTGCACAGAAATGCTGACTTCTTTTCAAATAAGTAGTAATGAACATAATATACAAAGTTTAGTAATTGTTTAAAGTAATTTTTGGATATGTTTCTGAGATCCTTATTCCACGTTGTCGTCAGTGCGTTGATTTGCTGTTAGACATTAACAGTTAATGCAGTGTCACATTTTAGGGCAGCCCCTTGTAACAGACTGGACCCATCATCTGTGTGGCAGACAGAAGCCAGACTGAGCCCAGAGCAAGAGGAATACTAATTCACCAGCACAGTGTGCTGCCAAGCTGCCATTAATCTCTATGCAGCTCCAACACTTTGGTATTAAACATTTAGTCCATCTGCATACACTTAAAGAGTGTCAAAGTAAAGGCAGGGGTTAAATTTCCTTTTCAAATTTCTATTAGTAGATGAGGTGTGACTCATTACTCAGCCTGTGCAAAGGATGGTAAAGTCATTTTTTATTGTTCGGGGGAGAAGCACTGGGACTTCTTCACACCTTCAACAGTCACTTGGCCCCATCAAAAATGTTAGTTGGATCTTGCTAATTCTAATAGGGCATAAATGTTTATATCTTTAGTTATTAAGATAATTTAAATTGACATTTTCTAACTTTAGTGTACAGACATAATAATAATGGATTGGATTTATATAGCGCTTTTCAAGGCTTTCAAAGTGCTTTACAGAGTCCATTATTCATTCACTCCACAGTCACACACTGGTGGTGGAGACGTGGTAGCCATTTTGCGCCTACAAATTCTCCAACCTCCAAACATTCTCACACATTCATACACCAGCTGTGGCACTGGAGGCAAGGTGGGTTAAGTGTCTTGCCCAAGGACACAACGACAGTATGAACTGTGGGGAGAGAATCAAACCACCAAACATCTGGTTATAGGGCAACCGCTCTACCACTGAGCCACTGCGCCCCATAGGCATTGATTTGACATTATTTAAAAAAGTACGGGTCCCAGTTAATGAACCTGTGTGAAAAAAGATCAATTTGGGGAAGCAAATGTCACATTTCCCATTTTGTAAAAGATTCAGATTACTACATGAGTTCTACCACTTCATCACTGCACCCCTCACACGCCTTTTCAGAATATACGCCATACGTGTAGAGGAAACTTTTTTGTTCTCCTCAGCAACATGTAAATGGAACTCTGCGCCATTGGCAAAGTCATTGAGAATGTGGAGGATTTGGGGGTCTTGACTTGCTCCACAGGTCTCCTTCAGGTGTGTGCCCTGCTCAGGTCAAGCACAGTCGGCCCTAAAGGTCGGCCCATGAACACCAGCCTGGTCACGGGAGATAAGGGGGACAAATATGAAGGCCACCTTGAAAGGAAAATTGCACAAACACAGCAGGGCAAACAGAGGACAAAAGAGGCTGATTTTATGTAGAGGCCCTTATGATTTGGGTATGTGGTGCTACAAAGATTCCTCCTATGGCTGTGTGAATGCATAAATAACTGGAAAGATGTATGTTTGTGGAGCTGCCTGTTTTTACTTTTTAGAGTTTAGACCAAAAAGCAGCCTAATTTTGAATCACATCACCCAATACAAAGTCAAATTGACATTATTAGTGATCAAAAAGAGTAATTCATAGCAAAAAAAAAATGAATTTTTAGTTTTCATTTTAGCTGATAAAATGCACTATTATATCATATGCACTTCAGCAGCAGAAATCAAGACAAAATGCTCCTTGACTGATCTGCTACAAGCTAGCCATCTTTCAATAACCATAAATAATAAAATGTTTTGACGTTAAACATGGACTTCCCACTCATCACCAATTTCTATTGTATCACTAAAATGTCTTCTTTCAAAAAATCAATATACTTTGCTTTAAAACCCATCCAACTGCAAAAATATTGGTATGTAACTAATTATTATTAATAAAGCCAAGGAAAACTGCCTCCCACTTTTTAATACTATATTTAATATACATGGTATGATTCAAACCCAGAACCGTGTGATACCTTTAAATGGCAAGAAAATGTCATATGACGGTAAACATGAACAAACGGTGAATCTGTTTTTAATGGGGGATCTTAGCATTCTCACCAGCCTCTTGTTACATTTGCCCAGTGCACACGTTGTAATGGATTTTTGAGGATTTCGACTTGAGAAAAACAAAGTCCTGGAGTGTGTGCACACCCCTTGGTTAGAGCCACAGCTGGATTAGCACTCTTTGATAGGTGCAGCCAGGCTGAATGCACAAGCAGAGCCCTGAAAAAAAGAATAAATAATTTCTACTGACGAGAGTCACTTCACATTCAGCCAGTCCTTAACAACTACATCAAGACTTGTGCCATTTCTTTTTTATTGTAAGATTCTTTAAAATGTCAAATGTTGCTGGTAACTGCCTTCTACCCTTCTGCCACAAATTATATTATACATACACATATTTTAGTATACAAACACAGAAGTATTTTTCCAAATTAAAACAGAGAAATTTCTCCACACTTTCATCAGAAACTGAAAAGGGAAGACGATGATAATTGAATCTCAAGGGGAGTCGACATCTTTTCTTTGAGTTAACAAAGAGTCATTTTTAAGTCTCTTTTTAGACACATCTTAAAGCAAGCCATCTTAATTTTTTATAGAAGTCTGCGTTTCTTCAAAAGTTACGTAAGAAAATTAGAATTGTTAATGCTTAAAAAGGACTGGGACGGCAAGTTCGTCATTAACTCTCTCTCATTAGATTTCTAATCATTAGGCTGTGGGATAATGAAGGGAGGGGAAGGAAGACTGCACATGGACATAATTTAGAGACTATTGAAGAGAAGTAATACCCTGTGTGGTTGACTTGGCCATGGGAAACTAAGGGAACTGCTTGCATAGTTCACAAATATCACAGGGAGGAATGAAACATGGGATTTCATTATAACTTTAGATGACATTGTTTTCATCTGCTGTTTAATGTTGAAGATGAACGTTAATACAATGTGTAGGCTACAATTTGTTTGCTACATGTTCTCATAGAATCATATTTTACAGTTTGCAAAATAGTCTTTGCAGGTGGTAACAATTTTTTAACTAAATATTTTTTTACAAATTGCAAGAAGTGCTGTAGTCAAGAAACCACACAAACTAAGAGCAGTGTGTATCAAGACCAAGACAAGCCCAAGGCAGAGTGAGGTGGATTCAGAACCTGAGACCTGTGTATCATAAGTTGGAGGGCATCTCAGTCATAAAATCCAGGTTAGACCATACCAAACTCAAGGAGGTAGTTAGAGGGATATTCTTTACCTTAAGATCAAAAATCAAGGTTTCCATCAAATCACACTCCCCATCCCCATCCAGGGGTCACCACCGCAAAGTTGGCAATGTTCTTACACCAGATGCTTTTCCTGATGCAACACTCATCATTTTTCCCAAGGCTGGGGACAGTAGCTAGAGTTGGCTCCCAGGGGATTCAAACTCTCAATCTCCCTACTCACTATAAACAAGTGCACTAACCTCTCCACCACAGCCAATCAATAATAAGAATGTAGTCTTGATTTAAAATCATGAGAAACCAAGACCAGGTAAAAAAGAGTTCCAGTCGAAGATGAGAAAAATTTGACAAAACATTTTACTGACAGGTTTCAGTTGATTAAGTTTCTTACATTCACAGTTGAACTCTACAGATACTGCTGCTCCCAGTGGACATTATCAAAAAAATTTACAAATTTCAGTTTTTGCGTATTGTTCACTCAGTTTTTCTCACTTTGGGCTTTAACAAGACTTGTGTGGATTAATACTTAATCTTAGAGATACTCTATTACTATTACTATTACTATACTATTTAAAATAATTTTGTACATGTCTAACTGCATTAGCAAAACCATTATTAGATCATGGTCATTTCACACACAATTTCTCAAATTTTAAAACTAGAAAGAACACTGTATTACCTTCAGCTCACTATTACATTCATCCAAATATGTCTGCCTGCAATTGTCTGACCATAATGTATGCCTGAGGTCCTTCACTAGCACCTGAATGCAAAATAATGGAAGAGTTGTAAGAGGTCCTCGGTAAAAATCACAGTGGGACGGAGCAGTTGCAGTGGAACATGATGAGATTTCTGATAAAGGTCAGCTCGTCACTCTACAGAGATGTCACACGATAAGACAAAGTAGCTTTGACACAAAATAAACAAGATGATTTTCTCAAACGGTATTTTAATCTTTATACTATTTATCTTTCAAATCACTTTACCGAAAGAAGTCAACTTTTAAAGACATTTAATTTAAAAGGTGATGTCTGCACAACAGAAGGGAATTATTCATGAATGTTGAAGTTGAAACGAGAGAAAACTGCCTCTGCTAGTTTTAAATAACAGACCCTATTTGAATAATATGCACCTACACTTGTTTATGGGAGTGAACTCCAGACTGCGTGCGTGGTCCTGAATTTTGTATTTCCACTTACACTTGCAGTCAACTACTCACTCTGCTTCAGTTCATATTTTGTAAATTGTTGATGCTGTTCCCAGGACACACCATCAAAATAAAAACTATTACTTCTTTATAGATTCTAAATTAAAATAAAGCCATGGCAATTTGGTTTTTGTACCAGAATATTTAGTATAGAAAAACACTGAAAATAAGTATTGTAAAGTAACTGGATTTAAAATGATAGTGTTTTCATTAAAGGACAAAACAGACAAATATTGCCAAAAGATAAAAGAGTTACACAGTTTTGCTTTAAAATGATAAAATGGTAAAATGATAAAATGCTTATCCACAAGGCATTTGATGAGAATTTTGAACTCAAAGCTGTGGTGCATATTAAAACCTTGAAGAATTTAATAACTGAATATTTAATAGTATATTTTGGTAATAAATAAAATAAAAATTGTGAACAAAAATTAAAAAGCAGTGAGCATGTTATAAAATTGAGACTTCATTTTTGGCTTTGTTGATTAGAAGGCACTTGTATTTCCCAGGTCCCAGGGGGCTGCAGCCTACTCCATTTTGCTCTATATTGTAGGCAATGGGCAAATGATTCACCTTTATGTGTTTTTTGGATAGTTCAGGAAACCAGTGCTCAGAATGTCAGACCAATGGCAAAATGTGGATTTTCTGAGGACAAAAAAACCCAGAAAAGCTGCAGGCTCTGGTCACAATCTCTATTCAGCCCAGGCGTAATAGCAGTAGATCAATCCTCTATGATTGTTGTATTCCTATATCCAGAAATGGAAGCAGAGAGACACAGGTGGGGCATAATCCTGATGTACAGTTGCTATTGGGATATTACAGCAGCTTTGATGAAAGGTCACTGTTCAGTTAACCTCTCCCAAAAGGCCCTGTGCTCAGTGTAAGATGACAGAGGAAGGTTGTTTCACCATCTGTTCAGCAAATTGGGCAAACGTCCCCTAAGCTTCTAGCACTAACTCACCGAGGACCTGTATGCAATGTGTGTGTGCTTTGTTAGCCCACCTGAACTGTTCAGTGGGACTTTAAGTCCCACGCAATAAAGCTGTAAATTGCATCTAATTGTTTTAAACAAAGATTACAACAGATATTTTATAAACCAGTAGGCTGATAAAAACACATTGCACAGCTCCTAATGGTGTGTGCCCATGCAACCAGTGGGAAAAAAAGGATTTAAAAGCTTTACCTTTTGCATTATTCTCATATGGTTATTATACATCACACAAGAGGGATTGCATATGCTGCACAAATCTGTCATCTATCATGTAATTATTTCCTTGGACTGATATAAATATGGTGCAGCAGGCCATCGTTCATCACTGCAGTCCTGCTGTCAGAACAGGAGGCGTGTGATTGGCATCTATTCATTTCCTGGGACTAGGCTAAATCAGAGTCAATCACTGACCCTTTCAGACAGATAGCAAAGACTGTATGCTGCAGAGGGTTAGCGTTTCACCGGCTGCCAAAGGCTTGTTTACTTCCTTTGTGCGTCAAAGTCGGGAAAATGGCTGCCGAAATTGCACAAAACCATTAATCACAGCACACCACTTTCCCCCTCTCCTACTGTAACCCTTTCCCATCGCTTTCATTTCCTGTACTATCTCTTGACAGAAAACCAATCAACAGTGGATCATAATTTATTCACACAGAGAGAGAGAATCCACTTCAAATATATGAAGACATCTCATTACCTTAGCACCATACACACAAATGAAAGACAAAGCCCACAATGTTGTTTTAGCAGGCTGTAGAAAGGAATTGCATTTTAAACTTGACTGACAGAAAATTAATGTGATTTTCTTAAGTAAATATCATTATGCATTTTCTGGTATTTCCTATTGCCATTTAACGTGACGCTAATATGTTGCATCCTCCCTGCAGGTGTGCCATGCATGTTATAAGGATGTCACCTTTGTGATTTGATAACTTCATAGTGTGTGCTTACATCATATTAAACAGTATTATCTGTGGATCCCAAATTCACTTTATGTCACTTAGCTTAACGCGCTGAGAGTAAAAAGGTTTCAAGTTTTATGGTGAAAGAGGAAAATAGCACATGGCCTATTCTAGACTTTTTCTGAAGATGCTATGAATTTTGAAGAAAAGTGTCAGGCAGGAAATACTGAGAGTATTCATTTTATTAATGCAAATGTAACAGAAAATCCACTAAATCCATATAAACAAGGTCAAAGCCCACTGTACCCCAAGTAAGCATTACTCCTATCCCTCTCTTATCCTTTTAGCCAATACAAAGCACAAACCAGCACTTTCAAGCTATTTTTATTAGAATGTCGGCTAAGTAAAATATATTTAGCCAATACACAAAAAGCATTGTGTTTCTTTCATCTTCTTTTATTGCAGTGTTTGCTTTTCTTTGGAACTTAATCATCTATTTCTAAAAATGGCTGAAACAAAGAAATGTTTTACAGAATGGTATAACTCAGCAATATGAATACTTCTCAAATTAAAAGAGAAACTGCCATGCTGCCAGCAAGGTACATGTCACGTGTGGTTTACAAAAGTAGGGTCTATATTTGTCGAGGGAGACGACAGGCCAGTTTGTCAGTCTGTAGAAGTGGCTTGGCTTGTTAGTGTGGTTGCCTGCCACTCCTGCGTTCACATGCATAATACATTTGCAGTCTCATCTTTCACTCCCTTCTCTAAATAGGAGGCCCACTGCAATGACACATGGAGCAGCGTGCAAACAGGTCGAGCTGGCAGGGCCTTGGCAGTCGACACCTTGCCCCGTCTCATACCTGCCTCAACTGTGATCCTGTCAACTTCACTCTAGTCTCAGGAAAAGGACGGTGAAGAAAGGGGCACAAAAATCCAAGCACACTGCACTTCAGTAGAGACACAAACCCATGTAAGGAACACAGTGACCAAAACATTTCATTTGACAAACTTTGACTAAAGTGTGGCTAAAGAGAGGCATAAAAATCATCTTTAAATTAAGCCATGAATGAATAATGAATGTTTTCTTGCCAAAGATTTATATCCATTCATAGAATATAGCAAGTATTTTTTTATATAATTAAAGTTTGTTTTTTGTTTTTCTCTGTACAAAACAAAATCAACAAAAAAGAGAAAACATATGGTGGTATGGTTCCAAAACATACAGACAAACAATGACACTGATTAACAACCTTTCCTAAACGTATCCAAAAGGCATTTGTTGTTGTTGTTGCCAGAAATGTTTCCAAGCCATTCATTTGGTGATTTGAAGAAATAAACTAAATCAAATATACAGCTCTGTAAGAAATTAAGAGACCACTGCATTTTTTTTCTAGCAATCAGCATCTCTACAAGTATGGAAACCATTGCATTTAAATGTCTGTTCAATCCCAACACATGCACATTCAGTAGAATGAGGTGCTGATTAGGTGATCACCTGAACCAAATCTTATTTAATAAGAAAATGTATTAAAAAAAACACTTCTGTGGTCATCACTATCCTCTTGCAAAAAATGCTCTAAATAACAATATTTTTATTTGGAATTTGGGAAAAATGTTGTCAGTAGTTTATAGAATAAAACACAGCAAGAAGGTTGTGAGTTCAAAACCCAATCTTTTCCAGAGCTGTATATGATATGCACCATTGTAATGAAGTCATCCTGCACATAACTGCAGCAATGTAACAGTTATATCTTTTTGTTATCACTTACACCTGCTCTTCGTGTCATTTGTTATTATTTTACAAGACAAAATAACATGCTACTGAACTGATGTTGGGCAAGCTTTACTATACTTATGAAATAAATCAGCCTAAGCATTGAGCTATTAAGGAGGCACTGTCCTTAATTAGATGAAGACATAAACTCTTTAGATGAGTCGATAAGAAGGAGCAGCCTAATGTGATCTCCAGCAGATTGAAAAGCATTTAAGGAAAAGCACCAGTGACTGCTCAAATGGGATTGTGGCCACTGCTTTGGTCCCATCAGCATTTAGCTAAACCCCAGCAATGTGGCTGACCCAGAAAAAAAGAACAGAGTGATTACTAATGCACACAAAAAGCCTAGTCAATATTGGCAGGTATTCTAGGCTAACAGTAATTCAATGTGGACAATTAAAGATGGCCATTTGAATTTTTATTACCTTCATATTTATAGATGCTGTGTGGACCTCTGTGAATACCTCTGTGAATTTCTTGTTAATAAAAATGTCAGTAGACTATGGCTGCACAAATGTGTACATGTGTGTTGTACTAAAGCTAGGAGTAAAAATAAAGGCTGGCGGTTCATTTGAGCAGGACATGTAACCACAACCTTCCTCATTCCTTATTCATTCACTCCACAGTCACACACTGGAGGTGGTAAGCTACGTCTGTAGCCACAGCTGCCCTGGGGAAGACTGACGGAGACATGGTAGCCATTTTGCGCCTACAGCCTCTCCGACCTCCACCAAACACATTCACAAACCAGTTCTGTGGGAAAGTCTTGCCCAAGGACACAAAACAGTATGAACTGGGAAGAACAGGAATTTAACCACCAACCTTTAAAATAAGTGAATAAACATTAGTAGCCTACAGTAGTTTACTGTTATTTTCCAGTATAGTCCATATTTTATATGCATAGCAATAGGAGGACTTTCTTTCAGTGACATCTTTGAAGAAAGTTGACAGTTCTTGTTAAAGATAAAAGTATTGATTTTGTAAGCTCTCTGTGACATTATCAGTATGACAAATGACAGTTGCATACTTGTTTATCTATATACAGCTATCCACACACCCTTCTGTTTATCTGTCTGACACCTTCCTAAGTCTTGGGGAAGACACTGCAGTGACCTCTTGTAGATATTCAGTTGTAAGTTCATCTGCAACCTTTGTACAAAGCACTGGCACCACATTCATAAGGAATGCTATTTTCATACAGTACTAAGGAAATGTTCCCCAGAGTAAAAACAAATCATGTCATAATTTTACACGTAGCCTACTAACTAGTCTTTGATTTAGAAGCACACCGAAGATTAATCAGCCATATTAAGCGTTGCCAGCTCATGATGGAACACAAATGGCAAATCCTGCTCAACTGTGTCCAAATCATTACTAGTCGCTGTTATCTTATCTGCAATTCGTTTCAAATTGGAACAAAATTCTTGGACATTTTCTGTTTAATCTCAGGCTGAGCTTTTAAATCCTAATTGGAAAAATAAAATGTTTTATTATCAGAATGCATCTACTTGGCACAAGGACAGTGAGTGTTCCCAAAAATGAGTGGCAACTTGCAAAAATAGAAGTTTTGTAGTCCCAGAAATAATTGTGCACCACAGTATATAATGTAAGTACTGCATTGGAATCCAAGGCATAGTCCTCCTACTTCACTGTAATGGAGGTTTTAAAAAAAACTTCATAAAATACAGAGTGGAAGGACAGAGAGTAGTTAGAAAAAGGACATTTTAAAGACCCCAATTTTATTCATGAGGCATGCTGCTGAGGCTGTTCTTCAGAGTTAAGGCCAGTACTTACATTGCACAGGGTCTTTTCAAGTGTTACATGATGGGCTCTGAACGAGAAACACTTTTCAGACTCTTTTCACATTCATGAATAAGTGAATAAGTGCATGTTTGACTCATACCTTTGTTTATTTAATACATGTCACCCTCTTTAAACAGAGGAGGAAGACAGAACTTGTCTACAATAGTGTTTTAGGATCCATTCCTCCTGGCCATTAACCCACTTTCTTTATTACCATGTCTGGACTGTGTCTGTGTGTGGACTGCAAGATGTTGAATGCGCCCCTTTTTACTTACTATTGTTATGTTGATACCTCAACTGATAAAGTACAGTTCAGTCATATCATCATTTTAGTACTCCTCATCATGTTTTTACAACAGGAACACAAATAAAAGCATACTGAACTGAAAAGAAACTGCTCTAATAAGCATATTGAGTTGAGTTAAATAAAAATTTTATAAACTGTTTTCTAAAATTCAATAACTGTAAGAGCACAGGGATTGCTATAATATTTATCAGCATGCCATAGTGGTCATGCAATATCAATGACTCTAGTGGGACTGACAGCGAAAGGCTCTCCTGTCCACGGCCAGTTCTTCATCAGTATGAGCGATGATAAGCACTGTGGCACTGTGGCAATTGTTCGGGAACGTCGTTTGAGTGCAACAACTTCCCAGCGTTAAGGGGTATGGTAATATTTCCTCTTCTACGACCAGGGATGGTACATTCCTCCATGCTACACTGCCTCCACTGCCCGAGTTCAATAATGAGACTGTCAGCTTGATTTAAAAAGCCTGTGGCAGTATTATGAGAGACACCATCAGATTTACAATAATTCATAAATCTCCCGCAATAAAGGATAAATCAATAGAGGTGCGAGTTTAAACTGTTTTCAGTCTCCTTTCCCTCTGTGTCATAGCTCAACGAAGAGACACAATTCAATTGGGGCACTGCTGCACGTTGGCTAATATATACTTCTTCTGCTGGCGTTTTCTGTGCATGAAAAAAGTACTAGAAGAGGTTGGAAAATTACGCTAATTAGGTTAGACTTTGGCATTAATTATGGTAAGTATGACCATTTGAATAAACGTATGGCATTGGTGAAACAAAATCAAGTACAACAAGTTCAAAATACTGCATTTTCCTCATTTTACATCTGTAAAATCTTGGACTTGTGACAAGTTGAGGCATACAGTATTAGTAATTTGCATCTATGTAGTTATGAATGTTCAATTTTTTTACATTATTGTCAGCTGTTTGTTCACTTTATGCGAACGAGTTGAGTTGGGGGAGTTGAGTTTACTTCCTTTACTTCCTTCCTGTATCCTATGCAGTCATGATTACCACTAAAGGGAATACACAACACAGCAACATCCGACTTGTTCAGTTCTGTCTGAGCCTGTACATAATGTTTTAATCTCCAAATACGTATCTTCCCTGTATATCATCATTTCCAAACAACTTAATGGATAATACATTTCATGCTGTTCTAGTTCTAGTTTTTTGGGAAACATAACATTGTTGGATTATTTATGGAAACCTTTTTGCGATGCTACTTTTTTCTGTTCCATGTGTAAGTGTGGAAAATCAGTGTTTGGATGATAAAACAGTAACACCTTGTCGTTCTTTGAAGAGATTTGGGATTGTGTTTCCGGCAAATATTGTCAGTAGATTTATTCACCCATTAGAGGCAGTAATAGTATAAAACACTTTGTGTGCATGCGTGCGTGCGTGTGTATCATTTTATGTGTGACCAAGTGTGCTCTGTTATCCATATAATGAAAGAATGTTTTGATATGCAGTGAGTCTAAATCTGTGCAGCAAAGTGACCTGCAGTAATAACTTTGATCACACATTCAGACTATGAGCCCCACTAATCACATGCAACTCTCGGAGGCTTGCCTCGAGCCACTCCTGCACAACTTTAAAGCACCAATGTAAACTTTTAGAACAGCAGCGAGCCTTTGGTATAAAAGCAAAGAGCTGATAGCACTCTCATATCTATTAAACCAATTACATTATAGCCCTGCTGTTGATGAAAGTGTGAATATTTCATGGAGCTCTATATGTGACTTTTTTTCATCAGGCAGCTAGAGTCATTCAATTGCCCACAAATACGATAAATGTAACTGTGCTGCAGTTCTGTCTTTGTGCACAAACAAACCAAATGAAAAGACCACAAGACACAAGCCCCAGTGGGTATTTGTGGTAACTTACTGGAACTGAAATAGTACTGTAATGTTGGGAAAATTTAGCTGTTTAATCCACATTCGCATTATCTTTTAATCAGAACTATTAGTCAGACCACATACAGTCAAATATTTGGTGCATTATTAAATATTAACCAAGTTAGCAATAAAGCTGGGATTCTCATCTCAAAAGTTGAAGCTCTACTCACTCAAAGTAAATGAAATTGTTTCTGTTCTAATGGTTTACTTCATCACATCCTTGAAAATTAAATAATACATGTTGTTAAAAGGCAGAATAGTTCACTATTTCTCAACGTTCAGTAACAAGTCCCACTTTCTTCAGTAATGGCAGCAAGAAATTCGGAAACAATAAGGAATTTAGTCAATCTTTTTCTGCACACATCAATAATGCTATGAAAAAATATGTTTGAATACATATTATGTCTATTTTGTAACGAGCTGTTCCTGTGGTGTTTACTGGTTCTCCTCCACTTCATCACAGCTAATATAAAGTCTTTCACATCCCTTATGGTTCTCAGAATTGGCTGCATTTTACTAAATAGATTGCGTTCATGAATGCGATCAATGCTGCCCAGCTTTTACATATTCATATAAAACATCTGCATTTCTCTCATTTGTCTGCCTTTGTTCGTGTTCCATCAATAAACAACTTCTGAAATCTTTCCAATTGGGCAACATGCAGAGTGGAAGGTTTGTACTCAGCAGGGTTTTTTTTACTCCTAAATGAATTGGAAGAGTGTCTACTGTCAGCCTGGCAGACTATGGCATTGTTAAGGCAGTCCCTATGAGGACTTGCTCATCACATTAATAAAATAAATAGCCCTTGAGTTGAACTGCATTTATTTACAAAATGGGCCAAATCCCAGTGAAGGTCATAGAGGAAAAAAAAGCAGCAGTAAACTGGCTGGGCCGTCATTAAGAGATTGGAAGAGCCAAGCCTTGTGTCTTGTCTGTCAGTTTGATAAGCCTGTTGTTTGTTGTAGGATGCCTCTGTTCTGTTTTTTGCAGATTACTGTTCTACTGTGCTCTCAAATGGTCTTCAGCGTCCCTTTGGAGTATTATGTTTATCTCTGCGTCAATTAACACTGACAAGACTATGCCACAGGGCTTTAGCAAGACAAACCTCAACAAATATATAGCAGCAACATGCTCTACTATGGTAAGGGGACAAAACTGTAGTTGCTATGGTTACAGACAGCCTTGCATCTTTTTCCCATAGTTTGTTCTTCACAGCTTTACTGTGGCAAACATGTGCATCTGTTGATGCCAAAGGTCTTTAAAACATACAGCAAATATTACTTATTGTGCCACTGTGTGAAATCAAGATAAAAAAAAAATAACCATGGGATATTGTAATTTGGCTACAGGGTATAGCTTATTCTTTCAGGTGTCTTTCTTTTGAAAAAATTGAAAGGTACATATCATTTTAATTATTTGGCCCCAAAATGCATCATCAGTACGCCCTGGCTAAAAGATTTGATGATACAATACTTTATCTAGCTATATTTTAATCTCTTTTAAAATGTTCTAAATGGTGCAGCATATACACTCACCAGCCACTTTATTAGATACACGTCTTCTATTGCTTGGTAACACAAATTGCTAATCAGCCAATCACATGCCAGCAACTCAATGCATTTAGGCATTTAGATCTAGTGAAGTGGACTTGCTGAAGTTCAAAGCGAGCATCAGGATGGGGGAAGAAAGGGAATTTAAGTGACTTTGAACGTGGAATAGTTGTTGGTGCTAGACAGGCTGGTATTTCAAAACTGTTGATCTACTGGGAATTTCACAGACAACCAACACGATTTACATTAATGTTCTATTCACCAGTGTTACAGCTGGAACACCACTGTAGGCAAGGTGGTTTAAGTGTCTTGCCCAAGAACACAACGACAGTATGAACTGTGGAGAAAGCGGGAATCGAACCGCGTATCTTCCGGTTGAAGGACGACTGCTCACGATGGGCTACAGCAGCATTGAAAAGTGGGAGGCACAAATACAAACTGTTGTAATTCCTACACTGTTCACCTGATCTAGATGTAAATACCCTCAAAATAAAGATAAAGGTCTGCAGTTAAAGCACATCTTAGTCGTTTTACTGCAAATCCATTGTGGTGGTGAATAGAGCTAAAAAGATAAGAATTGTGTTGATGTCCCAATATTTATGGACCTGACTGTATATTGGTAGAAGTGACACTCAGGCCTCCATATGTGTTTATTTTTACATATTTAAAAATAATTATTGATTTATGATTATTCCAAATTTTACTGAAAGGAACTGAGGATTTTATTCAATTATGGCAATAAAGTTGTGAACAATAAAGCAGCTTGCCTAGCTCTTAGAACATGCAGACTCATTTGAGCAGACTTCAAAACATTAGCCCTGCCCTATTCACAGGCAGAACTCACATTACAGCCTTGTTAATGGTCCTGCATCACATTATTCTGAACAAACACAAAAGCCGCCGAATGCCAAAATAGGAATTAAGAATTAATTTGTAGGGTAATTGTGATGCAAATGGAGGCAGATGTCTACCCCAGGAAGACATTTACATTTGCAATTCCTGTCATCTTGGGGCAGAAACAGAGTTGCCAAGAATGATACAGTTTATGGCGGATAGAGACATTAAACCTGACAATAGCAGTAGTGGTCATTACAAACAGTCTTCTCTGGGGTTTGTGTGAAAGAGCTCAGTTCCAGATAGAGTCGCTTTGGGATTTGTTAACAAAAGTGGATCAGGGGTTTATATTTCCAGATAATACTGTTTTTTGATTATGAAATTGTCCATTGTTAAGCCCAGTTGTTCTTCATAGATACATTAATACAGACATTTCAAATCTGTCGAGCAAAACTACTTTGACAAAATGAGGTTACTCTATTTTCTGTGCTTTTTCTGCCCTATAAACCAACTCAATGATATCAATTTTTGGCTGGATGCTCAGATAATTCAGAAGATAAGTCTTTATTTAAGGTATTGATTTTAGACCAGACAGATCTGTTATGAGTCAGGATCACATCAAGACAGGAAAGCACACACTAAGCAATAGGTTTTGTCTCAAATAAATGACAAGCCAACATCCAACAGTATTCTAACAGATCTTGTGTCCTCACCATTAATACTTGAATGACACATTATTATTACATGAGGATGGGAGTATGTGTGTTGAATATAAACTGAATTGTTTGGTATATAGAGAGACCACACTAACTACTGTTTGGGTAACACTGATTGGTAAACTGCAGTGTGTCATCCAGGAAGGCATATATTTTTTTTTATGATGGACAGAAAATGTTGCCCAAGAAGTTGCCCAGGACCCAACCTCTCCTTATTTCAGTTCATACTTCCAAAGCCTAAAATTAGATCACCTGAACTCTACGAGCAATTTTTTACTGGTAAAAGTAATTTTTATTTCATGTGACCTTCATTAATACATCTCCACAATTAGTCAATAGTCAGCTAACAAGCACATCATTGACAGTCCACCTTCATGACAGCAGCTCATTGACTCACGTTTAGTACATTACATGACGGCTTACAGCAGCAAAGACCGGTCCAACATTAACTCCACTTGTACAATAACAAATAAATCAGGAAGCCTATTGACCTTGTTCATTATGTAAATAGAATATGCGGTGCCTGGGGAAAATCTATTTGTCACAGTTTGCTCTCTTCCTGTCAGCGTTCTCCTCACTAAACAATTAGTCAACAAGTTGGGGATCACTGGGTGTGTATGTTTGTGGGTGCTTTCATAAATGGATAAGGACATGCATATTAAAAGCATGCCAGATGCTTGGGTTGATGCTCCTTGCATGCTCTTACCTGTTAAATGGATTGGATTTGCAAGCCTGTTTAAAATGCAGCGTCTCTTGTGATGAAACACCTGGTCTTATTAGTATAGTGCACAAACGCACATTCTGCCATCTGCAGCAGTGATGTCAGCACCTCAGCGACACACTATTCCCACCTCTCCGTTTCCAGAATTACTGAGAGTAGGGGGAAGAAAGGGGGCTGATGAACAGAATGGGAGAGAGTAGAGATCAAAATCCCTGCGGTGCCAAGGGTTTGATTCTGGTGGAAGCTAGTGTATACCCAAGAGAAAATGGTCTCAGAGCAGCTCAGATGAGGAAGATGGAAAATGTGTGCGTGTAGAAACTGTTGCTGCATGCTACTGGCTAATTATGAACCCAACAAGCAGATGTTCACATGCACCACAAGTCATTAAACTAAAATAAGGCTTTTGCATGAAAAATATTAGCCAGACTTCTTGAGAAAAAATACTGATAGGCTAGATTTGGACAATCTGTTCTCTACGCAACAATGTATGCAGGATGTGTCAAATATATACTGCAATAAAATGAAAATACCATATGACAGAGTAATGACATTACTTATGTTATCCCATTTGGACCCTATTATTTAAATACTGTACTGTGGTATTCTGTACTTTTGTGAGCATTTGAAATTAGTTTTCAGTATCATTTTGCAGATGGCTTTAGCTTTGAATTCAATTGTTTTGAAGCAGGGAGATTTCATAAATGTATTCAATTTTTGGGTGAGAAACTAGTGACAATGACTAGATGACAACAAAAATGTGAACACATAAGCACAAAGGGAAAAGGTCATTACAAGTAAAGGAACAGAAAGTACAGCTTTAACCAATAACATCCTCTTCCTGCTGTTTTCTTTACAACGTTTCAGGTGGCCCAAGCCACAGTAGAGCACAATGAAAATATTTCTCATGTAATAGCCTACAGACTTCTCACAGTTATAAGCTAAAATAAGCTATATTTAAAAAAAAAATCCCCAGGCTCTCCCTGATCTGGCCTCTGTGTGAGATCCAACATCTTATAGAACCTGGACGGGTCAATAGACACAAAAGGGACTGTAAAAAGGTCATTTTAGAGTTATTTCATCTTTCTACAATCCAAGGACATTTATGTTAACACAATGAAGCCTGTGTTAAGAATGTGGCTATTATTACAGCCAATTATTTTCAAACAACCCTAATTGTCAACTGGATTAGAGCTTTCAGTATCAGAAAGATTAAATGTCCAAGTGATTCCTGTTGCAAAATTATTGCTATAGCTCCCAACATAGACAATTTTAACAATAGTTTTAAATTTGTATTTAGTTATATAACCAGGAAGTATATTAATTAATGTTTAAAGTGAAAATATATCATTTTAATTTAATTGCTTATTGAGTTTTAGTCATTAACATACCAAATGGAAACGTAATGAAATGCATTCTATGTATTATCCTTTTATAAAGGAGCATCCTTTTCAACCTGGAGTCCTTTTTAACGCATTCTGAATATAATCTAAAGAGTCTATAGGGTCCTTAAGAAGAAAGTGTCAACTAAGATTATACTATTGTCAGGGACTTTATGGGCCTGTTTGGAGTAAGATAATGCATATTCTGTGTTGTCCAAATTTCTGTCAGTCATGGTGCAGTCATGGGCTGTTGTGTTATATAAAAAATACTGAAAGGTAAAAGAATATAGAAACGTATGTATTCAATGTACAGCAGAAAATGCAAATTGTGCCCCAGAAATATTCCCCTCATTACAGACACTGCATCCGTTTAAAGTGGGAAAAAATCAGCTTGAAACTGCATAGGCAACAATTTTGTAGTTCACTTCCCTGTAAAAGTGTAATTGTACATGATTACAAGTGAATGCATTAGGCTCATGACTGGCACACTTTGATAGTCTTTGTGTGAGGTGACAATCTAATTGACTGTCAAACACGAGAGTGGATTACACCTCCCAGGAGCCATAGGGGTGTACAGAAATTTGAGAAAACTAGAGAACATGCCACTGCATCACCAAAGCAAAGAGGTCAGAACCTGAGCCCAAAAAGCAATGGCTGTCAAAACATTTGTACATTTTATAAAATTGTAAAATAACGTACAATGTAAGGCAATTTCTATAATCATGCGTATACATGAAAACAAGAAAATTTTGTTTCAATCAGTCGACCCCTGCTTGAGGTAAGCAGAACCTAAAGAGTCATCATTGATTTAGCTTTAATATCATTCACTGCTATTGTTTAGACTTTGTGTCTACAAACTGCAGTATTAGTCACTTTATGTGGTTGGTTGAGAGTAATACACTAAAGAACATATACCGTTTAAAGGCAATACAACACTGTAATTTAAAATCATAACAATGACAGTACTGAAGCATGGGCCAGAGTTGTATATAGTCATGGTGTGAGCTTTTTTGAGCATTTAAATTTGAATGATTTTTTTTCAATCAAGTGTTTTAGAAAAATAAGTTATGTCCACACTACAGCAGCAGTTTCTTAAGATGTCCAGCAAGTTGTCCACTAAACAGCAAGATAGTTAATTTACCCCAGGTCCTGTCAAAATATAACTAGTTAAAAAAATTCCAAGTTTAGACAAAAAGAAAAATCACATTTGGACCCAATTACACTGTTGAGTCATAGAGATCACATAATATATTCTGTTCCTACCCACAAAGAAGGACACGTACATTACTGTTTACACAAGTAATACTTAATGCATAAAGACATACAGAGTTCCTTTAAATGTTGCAATGTAGCATTTATTTAAAGTTTCCTTCAACATCATTTCAGTATGCATTCCATCATTAGTTCCTTCATACTTCTTACTTCCTCCACACTTATTTAACACTGTAATATCCAACACATAAATGTTGGTTCCCATGCCAAATTGTGCCTTTGGGCCCTCTCTAGTCTATTTGCATGTCTAAAGCAGCAGAGTCATTAAGAAGCAACCAACCACAGCGCGACTAAGTCTCAGTGCTTGAGTCTCCCTGGAGCGGCTCGAGCACCATCACCCTTTGGAGAAACGCAACTCAGAGAGCCTCTACAGGTGCCCTCTGGGAAGAAAGGAGCGCTTTTAGTTCTAACTTGGTGGAAAATGCCAGAACCCAGAGGGGCACTGTTACATTCAGCTGGGATAGTCAGTATCATAGTGAGACGAGCGACCAGCAAACTGAGACCAGAGCACACACTTCTGCCCTATTTACTATTTGCCACCAAGCTGACTCATCCCCAAAAACCCAATGAATCTTGATCCCCTTGCTTTACAAAGGCTATTTGAATGTCTGAATCAGTGTTCCATGTAAAACAGGATGTGGTTTATAGGACCACAGGGGAAAGTATATGGAGGGAAACCATGTGGAGAAGTGGAGAAGGCTGGCTCAAATTGAAACTCTTACCGCAGTCTACACGGAACATGCAAATGCTGCCTTAAACCCCCTGTTGGACTTTTATACTTTGAATGTTAAAGCCATTCTGTGATGCTGTATTACGCTACAATAAATAGGTTACATATAACTATTGTGTTTTTATTGAAGCACTAAAACAAATCCCTACTTTGCTCTATAAAGACTTCAAAGTAGCACAAAAAATTAAGAGACGGTGACATGTGTTAACAGTAAACACAACTAAACTGCATTCAAGTTTCACATTTCATTAGGTGGTTGTCTGACAGTTTATAAAAGGGTAATCCCACCCATATTACTCTGTTAATTTGTGGGTGCCGTGATCAAATCAGAACCCAAAGCAGAATGTGTGAAGCCTAGGGACAATATTTTTTTCATGCAGATGTACAAAATATTGTATAAACTCCAGTATAAATATCATAACAATTAGCTTACAGGCATCAAATAAAGAAACCTAAAATAACCATGATCACTAAAAAAATAATCTGTACTGCATTTGTGGATTTTTTCCATGTCAGATAAAAATAATTGCCCTCACAATGTCCATGACTTGTCCCTCAAAGTCTATGCCTTGTGCGATGGCTCTGGGAACACAGGCTCTTAACAGGGTCACAAAAGCTGGACAGGTCAAAGACAGCCTGTAGCGGAGATGAGTGGTTGAGTGTCGTAAAAGGCCTCTGGTTCACCAAGGGTAAAGGGGCACATAAATGAATCATATGCTTTTGGCTTGGAGCATTTTGGCTCAATAATTTCATATTTCAGCAACAAATAATGTACTGTAATATAATCACCCGGTTATTCTGCATCTTATCTGCAAGAGCCTACTAATACATTACAGACTTACAGTCCCTATACAGCCTATACACCCAATAGCTAACACTGTCATTAGCTGTGTTAACTCTTCTTTAGTGTATGGATCATTTAGAGAAACTTTTTATTTTTACAGTAGTTTTACAGTCAGATGAGCAAAGGATTGTGGGAGCTGTAACCAAGGATTAAATCTGTCACAGTAAACTTGCACTACCAGTGTTAATTTAAAGACAGGTATAGAATACTCAGCGAGTGAGAGGCACAATGCTTTGTTTAATGTGAAATTCCCCGCTTGAGAAGTTCTTTCCCTCTGCTTTATTAAGCATGAACCCTATTTCCATATAAGAACAGAATTTATGCTCCACTTCTACAAAAGTCTCAATTCACCTGAGGCCCCTTTCCCTCCCACTACTCCGTATCTTCCCTTTTTCCTCTCTCTTGGTTCATCTCTCTTTTCCTGGCATTCAGTTTAATAAGTTAGCGTGAATAGCTGTGACCGAGCACAATGCCTGGGACCTGCTAGCAGGCTATAAATGTAGCCCTAATGGCAAAACCATTATAACACTCAGTACAGGCTCTGCCGTAGTGAATGTGTTGCTGCGGGAGGTAGTAGTAAGATGTCAGGATGGGTGGAGGGGATGGAGGGCTTGCTTTCCATTAGCTGATTGAATTGGAGCCCAGTGCTGTGAGCTAGGGTTTGTTTGACTTGCAGCAAATGTAACTGAGATGTAAATAAACACCTCAGCAGAATGTCATGAGACTGCTTCCTTAAATGCAGGTATATATTGTGTTAATAGTGGGTGTTCTCAGCACTGCTGTTTTCCTATCATCTGCTCTGTGTTTTTCGTGAGCCAGAGTGAAGGCCTAATGGACCATGGTGCGCTGGAGTAGCAGCTTGGCGGTCAGAGACAACACATCTCACATTGGGATCCTACATTTACTCCAGTGCAATGTCAGATTTAATAAATGATATATTCTTGTTCTGGCCATGTAGCAGAGAGAGTAGTGTAAGAAAAAAAAGAGATGAGAGGCTTTCGAAACCGTAAGTGTGTCTTTTCTGTAACCAGGTCAACGGCCAAGATGTTTTACTTGAGAGGGGGATGGTATGTGGGCAGGAGGGTTGCAGTGCATATTTAAGCACACAAGTGTACCATAGTCTAGGGATGCATGAGTTATGGGAAGTCCACAGAGAAAAGATATTTTTATCTAATACCAAACAATGTATGCATGATTTGTAAGGTCCACTGGCTCTTGTAAGTATCAGAGTAAGGCATAAATGTTGAGGAACATGAAGTAATGGGTTGAGGTGATTACCTTGTGCTGCCCAAAAACATTTTCAGTGTTACATTTAGATGCAGCAAGTATTATTTAGTAAAGTGTACATGTAATTGTATTGGAGTTGAAGAGAAAATACAATTTAGTCATCATTTATGCGCACATACATATTTTCTGTATGCTGTTTTTGAGCAACAATTCCGAAGCAACATTATACTTAAATGACCTATTAACTAAATACTTGATTACTTAAGAAATCATTTGTTTATTTTAAAGCAAATACTTTAACTTTCAGCAAGAAATTTCTAACCACGTCTCACCTTTTCTCTAGCTTCTTATGAAAAGCTAATAAACTGCTTTTTCATTATTCCCCCTGCTTGTCAAGTTGGACATGTAACCTGAACCTGCTCCCTGCGTGCACCCGCTAAATGTTTCAGCTGACACGGTAATTATACACTTTGTGTGTGTTACCCGGAGGTTGACAAAGTCGTGGCTTGCCACAGGTTTTGTTGTGATTGCAGCTTTGCCGGAATCTGCATTTCAAACAGCCGCCACCTGCAACTAACCCCCTCATGATCCCTGTCAGTGGCATCGACTGCACTGTCTGACAGCCTGAGTGACTTCCAAGAGCACTTACAACCTTTATTATCTCAGCTAATGACACAGATCATATACATATTATGAATACAACTTTAAAGAACTGGGTTTTGAAAAATAATGAGCAGAGAGTAGCTGCAGAAGCTGGTTAATTAGATGCTATTCTGAAACATATTAGAGAAAGAGAATACACTACAAAGAAGAAAACAGATTTGTGCTTTATTTAGTCACTTTATTAGAGTTGTCAGTTGTGAATGACTATGAAGATGGCAGGTGTGTACTCACAACTCCATCTAATGGCAGTAAGTGGACTGGAACAGACATGTATTAGCTCCTTCATATTTAGGATATTTTAAAGTAAAACAGTAATGCACCTCAGTGCCTTTAAACTAAATTTAGTTAATGAGGCGGTAGTGGCTTTGACCTTGTGCAACGTGCAGCAGATTGTCACACTGAGGTCTAGTTTACCCGGGGGAGTGACAGGTGTTCTCAGTGAGCCCCCCCTCAATATATTAAACAGCAGCTTTTAATCATTGCTCACATTAAAGCCATGCTGCTCCCAGATCCATTTGAACAGGAAAGGTCATAAGGTGGCAGTTTATAAGATGAGAGTGATTCCACTTAGGAATGACTAATGAATCGATGGTCTTTTGGGTCAGACATCTTTGCATAAGATAAGTGTATCAAAGGCAGTTACCTCTGTGTATGGTGGGCAAGAAGGCTCAGTGGAAAAGGCAAAGCACGAAAACAAATAATTTGTACCCGATCTTTGAGCAGTTGCAGGGTCTAAACTTTTCAACTCTTTCCTGGTATTGTTTCCTAAGTTCATGCGTTGGTCTTAACCTTGTCTTGGTCTCTGTCCCTCAAATATTTGTTCTTTTCTTGGTTTTGGTACATCCTGGTGTTGGTCAGTGTAGTCTAAGAGTAACAATATCTGACTTTTTGCCATAAGAAATAACCTCAAAATTGTTGGAGAATTTTTGATCTAATATCTTTAACTATCTATCTTAACCTCAATTGGGCCTGTCTCTTCATTTTGGTCTGCACACCCTGTGAGAGATAATAGAAGCCTTCCTTCAGCACCAAAGGCTGTAGCTGTAGTGTCTTCGCCTGTGTTGCAGATTGGGCAGGTGCTCTTAGTCTAGACTAAATACCATAGCGTAAAACCTTGATGCAATACGAGTCTATATAGTCTTATGTATTCCAGAAGCATGCTAGACTCGTTATTCAATACTACACTGTGTTGCGTGTCCTGTATCCGGGTCCTGTATTGACTTAATAATAAAATATCTAAGCTCTAAAGGGCAGCTCAAATATTCTCTAACAGAAATAATTAAAATATGTGTCCGAGTTCAATTTTTATGGTTACCCTAATGAGTCGGGGAAGACTTTCTCACCAACTCACCAAATTCTTGACTATCCAATTCTGAGAGCGTGTGTCCAATCACTCCAACACTACTTATCTTATGCAATAATACAATATTGAGAGGGTAATAACAGGCGCAAATGCTGAAAGCTATAACGGCAGGAAACTACAAAGGTGCGACTGTATGGTTGTCAGTATACAAAGATTACATTTATTTTAAATATTTGTCCCAATTTATCAATCCTAATCATGATCTGAAAAGCCTTTGTCATATGACAGACTAATCTGTATTAGTGCTCTTTATTAGTGGTATAATTTATAACATCATACAATAATTATAATATGCAGTGTGCTGAGCAGTCACACTACTATGGAGTACAAAAAGGGCTTCCTGTGTGCACACTGTAAATACAAACTCCGGCAAACAGACTGGAGGTGAAAATCCATTGACACACATTGGGCACAGTCTTCAGTTTTCCAGCAGTTCCTCCAGGAATAAGGACTTCTACTTTATCGTCGCATTTCTCGTGATTAACTCTTGCGTGCCTGAAGCAGCAGTGCTGTCGTGCCTGTGGGTGACAGAGTGGGATGTGGGGGGGCGCTGTACTCTGCTCCGCTGCGCTTAGCTCAGTGCAGGACGCAGGAGCATCGTCGCTCTCCGAGGTGCTTAAAGTCAGAGCGCTCTTCCCTCAGCCTCACAGCTCTCCCGATCGTGGAAAACCAGCTGATTTATTTTTTTCCTACACTTGGATTTTTATTTTCAGTGCATATGCAGGATGTGGGATCAATGCACACCAACAATGACACTCCTGCGTTCAAGTGTCTACCTGCAACACTAGGGAAACAGACTCCGGATGCTCAGGGAATGCCAGAGGATTAGATGTATTTTTTCCCTTTGTTAAGTCTTATTTTTCATGCTAAACTGCTGCCACAAAATCAAGAGGATGGCCACAAATCAGAACTACTTTATTGGGGATATATGTGGATATAGCCTATGTTTGATTGCTCTTAAGCCCTATCTTAACAACCGAGTGGGAGGATTACTGTGCACTGGATCGTGCTGAATATACCTTGTGGATAAAAGTGAAGTTTCCCGTACGTTTCTACAACAATCTGGAAACATTTCTATGAGTTGGGCTTTGTGGCTTCACGTTTTTGAAGCTTTTCCGTGTGGTGAGTTTGTTCATAGTTTAAATGGCAGTTACATAGAAGTGGCACTTTACAAGCAAATGGTTTCAGAAGGCTGGGTAAATGTTTATTCAGTCTGAGTGGATTGTGCTTTCCCTCATGAAGGACTCGTGCGTTGGGTTTTAAGCGTTGCGCATTAAACAATCATTGGCGAAGGCTATCGGTAGCTGATAATCTAACACAAGCTTTAGTGCCGTGTCGTTTGTAGAGAAACGGTATAAGCTAAGGAAATGGTAAAAGGCGAATGACTACCTGTTGTCTCTTCTTAGAGTTTGTGCTAAGCAACGGAGGAGGCTTGCTTTGGGCGGCATGTGGAGTAGAATACAGTGATGAGCCCACTCCACCCAGACACTCTCTGAATGCATGATTTAGCCTAACCTATCTGCTCCAGTGCTGGACCTATAGCCATTGTACACGGATAATAATGTCGTGATATCATTGGCATTGCCTATAGATGTTGTGTAAAGTAGGTTACGTAGAGAACTACAGAGGCTAGTGTTAAGTTGAGGCTGGGTGTTGCATGTGCGAGCAGGTGTAGTAGTGACGAAGCTCCACATATCTGTCTGTGTTGTTCCCGCCGCAGCCCGTGTCTCTGGAGTGACGCCGATGCCAGCGCAGTGCGGAGCGGATCCGGAGCGGGCACCGCCAGCCTGAAGGGATGCCACGCAGCTCGCGCTGAATGTGGATGTCCGTGTCGCGACTAAGCATGGGCCCTCCCCTGCGCCTGCGCTTATGGGCCGCTGTGCTGCTCGCGCTTGTCCTGAGCGCAGCCGTGGCCCCGGCCTCGGTGGGAAACCCCCCAGAGGACTACGCGGCGGACGAGGCGGAGCGCCAAGGCGCAGATAACATGGTGTTTGACGACTACCGAGGGAAGGGCTGCGTGGACGACAGCGGCTTCGTGTACAAACTGGGAGAGCGCTTCTACCCGGGACACTCAAACTGTCCGTGCGTGTGCACGGAGGACGGACCTGTGTGTGACCAGCCCGAGTGCCCTAAACTGCACCCCAAGTGCACCAAAGTGGAGCACAACGGATGTTGCCCCGAGTGCAAAGAGGTGAAGAACTTTTGCGAGTATCGAGGGAAAACCTATAAAATTCTGGAGGAATTCAAGGTAAGCTCTGTCATCCCTATCCATCAATCATTTATTCATCTTCTTCGCAGCCCGCTTTGAATAACATTTCTAAGAAGAGTGCTTCATCACGTGAAAACCTGCCCCTTCACTTACAATTTCAACCCATATCTTTGTTGTCAGGTTTAGTCTAACAATGAATAAAGTGTGAACAACGCCTTGATAACACTCTGTTGAAGCTTCTGTGCCACATGTTTATTGTAAACAACACACACTGTGAACCTGTGTTCTTGATTTAAAAAAAACCTCTATGAACTGCAATGTGGCTATTATTCCACTTCCACTGAGTTCTCTTCAACATGATATTAAATTATCATTGAAAGATATTAATGTAATGTGAGTTCATTACTAAAGGCACCAAGATGGCTGCCCCCAGTGATGTCATCCCCCATCTTACATTATCCACTTCAAACTGCCTGATGTCATAACAGTCTTAATGCTGTGTTAATGGAAACCGCTGTCCTTGGTCTCACACCATTCTCTTACATTACTAAAAGAAAACACATTCAGGAGTGTTGTTCTAAAGCCTGACAGGGACCCCTGATTAAAAACAACACCAACGCCTGACAACCAGGGTCTGTTTTAAACTGTTGCTGCTCATGAGGAAACAGCTCATTGAAATTCAGCAGAAGTAGAGTGGAGGAGACAGTAAATAAGATACAATATGACACAAAGCTTAACAGTAGCACATCTCTCAGATAAGATCAATGCTAACATAACAGTGGTTTATGTTTAGTTTTTATTTATCTAAGACTGCATAGGAGCAAGAATCTGATGCACTAATGCTGGAGCCATTTAGTTATTATTGTATTATATGACTTGCCTCATTTAGGGCTATGGTTATCTTAATTTAGTCTGCAGTATTTGCTCTGAGTTATTACTTTCTAATGAAGCTAAAACTCAATGCCTTTTCAACCTTACAGCCAAGGTTATGAGATCCAAGACCAATGACATCCCCATGACTCATGCTTCATCCAATCAGGTGCAGGAAAGATTTATGTTGGTTTGTCAGTACAGAACAGCACCACAGCCATTTCATAATTAGAGGCAGAAGTGAATGGAAAACCTTGTAAAAGTATTATTAAAATAGTTATGTTTAGTAATGGCGGACAAATAGAGCAATTACTATATGCTAACAAACTGCACACTATGTAGGAGTGTGTTTCCGTAACCATTTCATTGTTCAACAAAAACTTACTAATACATCAATGTTATCATAGAAACTCCATCTGGATAGAGAGAGTGGGTCAAGAAAGCATCATAATGAATTTGAGGCTATTATTTTAGTAGTTACTAGTGTCATTTTAATTATTAATGGCTGAAAATGTAACAACAGGCCAAAGTGAAGAAATCGAAGAAATTTGCAAATGTTAGACCTCTTCAAATTTGCTCTCAATTTTGATCATTTTGTTGTATATCTTGGGGATTTTTGTTACTATTTTTAATGGATACTATAACCAGGATGATTTAGGATCAAGAAAGACTGGAGTGTCTGTGGCGTTTGTCATTTGGTTTCAGAGGACATAAGGAGATACTGTCATGTCCCAAACTTGTCCGTTGATATAATGTATTTAATTTCCTGTGTATTATTGTGAAGTGTCTTACTTTTGTTGGTTTGTTAGATTGACATCCTGCCCTTGTGTCTTTCCCTCCTTTGTGATTACCTGCTCCGCCCTAATGTGTTCCACCTGTGCCTCATTGTGTTCCCTATAAGTTCTGTGTGTTTCCTCTGTCCTGGGCTAGATTGTAGTGCTAACCCTGTGTGAGCATTCCAGAGGTTCCTGAATTTGACTTCTATTGTTTCTCGACCTTAGCTTTGTTTTGACCTCGTCTTTTGGATTTTGTATTTGTACTTTTGCCTTGGTTCAATAAACCCCTTTTGAACTACCTGGAGCAGACGGAACTGGAGCTGAGGGAGCCGGAGAAGAAGGACGTCTGGGCTCGATAGGTGACGAACCAGAAGGATCAGGAACAGACACGACTGGAACCGTAAAACCCTCCTCGGAGTTCACCCTCCCTTGGTCAGAAGGTGAAACGGCAGCTCTCTTATATTCCTGGCATCTGGCAGAAAACTCCAGTGGCACAGGTTGAATGAGAAGGTTCATCTGAGCTGAAAGGTGCAAATGGGCCTTCTCCTGGCTCTTTGCTGCCTCCCTTACCTCATGGCAGAGCGAACCGATCTGCTCCTCCAGACAATAAAGGCGTTGCCCATGAGACTGAAGAGCCTTGCAAACCGGGTCCGCGGAGTCCATGTTGTGGCTAGATTGTACTGTCACGAACACAACTTTTCAGGACTGGCAGAAGGACTCACTATGCAGACCCCACAAAGGTAGGTAGTTCAAAAGAGGTTTATTGAACCAAGGCAGAAGTATAAATACAAAATCCAAAAGACGAGGTCAAAACAAGGCTAAGGACGAGAAACAATGGAAGTCAAATTCAGGAAACGCTGGAATGCTAACACAGGGTTAGCACTACAAACTTGAGGCTACAATCTAGCCCAGGACAGAGGAAACACACAGAACTTATAGGGAACACAATGAGGCACAGGTGGAACACATTAGGGCGGAGCAGGTAATCACAAAGGAGGGAAAGACACAAGGGCAGGAAGTCAATCTAACAAACCAACAAAAGTAAGACACTTCACAATAATACACAGGAAATTAAATATATTACATCAACGGACAAGTTTGGGACATGACAGATACAGAGGCTGTAGATTTGGAGAGAATAGGAGAGACATGAAGTGGAGATTACAGACCAAGCATCCTGATGCTCTCTTCATCATGAACAGCTTAGACCATCCCCTGCTTTCGGGTTTTGAACAACAGAGAGCAGCCAGAGGACGTCTGAGATCAGTGAGCTGCAGGATGGAACGTCTCATGAACTCCTTCCTTCCCACTGCCATAAGACTCTATTCCAATCAGTGTATGGAAGATGAAGTTTGAATCAATATATTTGAAAAGACACCTGGTTTCCTTCTAAGTTAAATTGAAGAATACATTCATATGCAATAGCATTATAGACAGTTAGACTCAAATGTCATACAAACACCTATGACAAGAGTCAGAACTTATGAAATATGATATATTTGGAAAAAATGTCCAAGTTCAGGAGGCAAGATGCTTGACATTCATGCACCTTAACTTACGCACCTTACCATACCTGCCTTTTAGTGTGTATACTTTTTGTATATATTTTCTGTATTCTTAGTAGATCCTACTTTATAGCTTATAGTATTTATCTGTAACTTTATTCAGTTTTTTTGCACCAATGTGCTACAACAACGTTCTTGTATTGTGTAAACCTTTTCACTTTACCTGGCAATAAACCACATTTTTAATTCAGGCTAAGAAGATAAGTATAAGGAAGGATGACCTCTCATTCCCCAAAAAACAAAGTAATTCTCATTGTTTGTAAATATACAAGAGCATTTTTGTGAAACAGTAAGTTAGAATTACTACAATGTTCTTCATTTGGCTTTAAGGGATCAAGAAAATTGTTATAATTGATTATTTTAGGGCATGTTAGATATTCAAGCTTTATCATATGAGGGATGAAGTAATGATGAAAGTGCTAGCTTTGGTGAATACAGCTAGAGGGGTTATTGACAGTTTTCTGAATTTACACCTAAAGCATTATAATCGTTATAATACTGACCTAAACTCAACCTCTGAAAGTTATTTTCTTTTTCTCATATTAAGTAAATGCTGGTGGTAGTGAAAAGAGTATGAAAAAAATGCATCTTCACTGCTACATTAAGGTGCCTGAGATGTTTTTATTAGGAGGTGTGAGTTCAGTCTTCTGAAAGCTGCATTGTTAATACATGTACTGATTAGTGTGTTTGCACTTCAGACAGCATCACACACACTCAGGCATTGAAATGCAAGCCCACAGATTCTGAGCCGCTGTGAGTGCATAAGTCTCACAGTTTGATGTGAGATCAATTTCATCAATAGCAAGCCTCGCACCCGTGCTACCCTTGAAAGAGGGGCCTAGGAACAGCGAAGGGCATTTTTTTGGAGAGGAAATAAATTCATTTGTTTTTATTGATCATCTCGGTGAAAATGACATGCCAGAATTAAAAGACTAGGAAATCCTTGTGCTTATCACAACCTTCTACTAGCTTAGACCACACAGCAAAACCTAACTCCAGTGACTTAGCTCATATCCAGTGTAAGGCTCAGTGTTACAACATGAAAGCCTGGGTTCCCTGCAGTGTTCAAGAAAACCAAAGGCCGCCAGTATCCTCTGCAAACAAGCCTTGTTAGAGCCGTAGACAGTTTAACCTTTGGTGTGGGCCTCATTGGTTACTGCTCGTGTGGTATTGTGCAGATAATCGAGGAGGCTAAACGGGAGACTTTGGTGTGGGCCTCATTGGTTACTGCTCGTGTGGTATTGTGCAGATAATCGAGGAGGCTAAACGGGAGAGGTGTGTTCTGTTTGGATTCATAGACGTTTGGATGTTTAAATTAATTGACTATGGCAGGTGTGTAGTTCAACCAGCCATCACTAATTGTGTTATGTCATTATGATGAAAAACCCAAAGCCTGTTGGGTACACTATGAGAATTGCATGTTGTTGCTGGGGGAGTGGTATTGATGTTACAGTTATGTAAAATAAAATAATCATGATTACAGGGGAACTGTACATAAATTAAACATTGTCTCCACCCCTTGCATATTTAAAAACAGTGTGTGTGTGGGTGTGTTTTTTATTTTAATCTTCACTCTGAAAATGTAATAAGTCGTGACAG
Source organism: Perccottus glenii (assembly GCA_024416835.2). Lineage (NCBI taxonomy): Eukaryota > Metazoa > Chordata > Actinopteri > Gobiiformes > Odontobutidae > Perccottus > Perccottus glenii. The sequence goes on along the minus strand of CM044560.2, from coordinate 19,149,092 downwards.
TTTAAATTGACCTTAAACTAAAGGAGTTGGCAGTTTGGAGGAAATTGTTTAATCTATTGGACAACTTACCCTGAAAGGTGTGTAAGTTGTTTTTGTGTCAGCAGTTGCAGTTACTCTGCATTATACATTAAAAAATCCTTTAAATTATTCATAAAGCATATACACTTAGGGTTGCAGATCTGTGGTCAAACAAAACGACTTGCATCTGTCAGTGACTGTCTCTTGCAGGGCGACTATTGTGCTCTGCAATGGTGTTGTTTAAACCAAACTGTGCAACCCCAGCATTCACTCAACACAACACCTTGTTCAGCAGCGCATTGGCATCCAATTCTTTTTACCAAAACTAACTCTGATATCTGCAACCAGCATTCTCAATAGCTCATCCACTTGCACCTTTTTTTGCTAAATAGTATTAAATATTAATGTAGATGTGCGGCAGGTGTAGGAACATAGACTTAGGTGTATATATATATTTTTTTTGTCGGTTCACTTGACTTCAGTAGATGGTGTGCAGTATGACATCATTAGATTGTGAGGAATTTGAATGTGTTGACGATCCCTCGACTCATTGTGGAATCAACAGTAGTCAACTTCTAACTCTAACAGTGATGCAGCATTTGTTTTTCTTAACCATGCAGTCTTTGCCTTTCAAAAGACTGTCTTCCACTGTGACAAATAAACCAATCAGCAAAATGTGGCAGGGGCTGTTTTTCTTTGTTGCAGATATCTCTTAAATGGCCAGTACCAGTTTATTTCTACTTTGTACATTTGAAACACAAGCTGACAAAACTTCACTTAGTCACAGTGTCACTTATTAAGAACACGTTATTTTAAGTAAATTTATTGTGACCCTGTCATTAAAAAAACAAAGATTATATTTTCCAAGCCCATATTGCAGATTGTCTAGAGTTGGTCTGGAAACAGTCTGAATTGTCATATGCTGCAATGCTCGAGGGAGGAGAGTAAAAAAGACTGAGGAAAGGGCTCTAACATTTGCAGTGATTAAGGTACAACTATGACACTGTAACGATTTGAGGACAAGCAGTAATTAACTCTTACGTAATAGAATGGATGCAAAAAAATCCCATGAGACAGATGCTAATGTGTTCTGTAAAGTGCAATTAAGACCTACTTACAAGTCAGGCTTAAATTCTGAGCTTAGTCATAAAACTAAAATTGCCTTTTACCACAGTGCAGCTCAACCGAACCATTTGGATCTTTTAAACAGACTTTAAAGGGAAATCATTTACCACAATTATAACTAAATAACTTTGAAAGCACTTTGACACAAATTACAAAAATTACAACATTGCATCTGTCTTAACATGTACTATAGTTCCCCAACACAATTTCAACAGTATTTTTTAAATCCATCTCATCCCCTTTGGTGCCTCTGTATTCCTGTACCACCTGTAAAGGTTGTTTTGACTTTAACAACAGAAGCATGGAGTTTGACTGTCAACCCATTTCCATCAGCAACATTAACCACATGGGTGAGTCCCCTGTGACCCTGCTGTCCATCCTCCCAGTATTTTACATTAACATTAGCCCTGCTGAAGGTTATTTGTTTACTGCAGGCTTTTTCTGCTTTGCCTCCATTTGTTTCCAAGTAGAAATTAAAAGTGGGGACCAGAATGCATGAATACAAAGCCAAAAAGACAAGGGACAGCTGTGACTTTCTTTCACTGAAAACATGTGGCAGCACTTCTAAATTCAGCCGGTGCTCTATTTCCCTTTGTGAGATGAAGCATAGGCATGACTGATCCTCTTCACGCTAGACCTCACACAAAAGGACGCATTGAAAGCACCATTCGCCGCTGAATACTTTCAGAAATCTCTGCTATGTGTCCTAGGTCTAAAGAGAAGTTGTTGTGTGTGTTTTTTTTTTTAAAGTTAAGTCTACTGTACACATTCCACACATACTCAATCTGATTAACCCACAACAAGGACACATTCATTTTGTTCAAAGGCCAGACACAATGAATACAAATATGGTACAACAAGGATATATACTTTCTATAGATTTCTCATAATTAATGTTCTTTCACACCACAAAGCAGCCGAGTGCTCGTCTGATTCAGTTTCACCCAACTCATCCAAGTCTCAACTACTATAGATACATCAGCTTTCAGAATCTGAATTGAGTTAGCAATGCTGTTAACTTTCTCCATGATGTAACTTATTGAGGGCATTCATAAAATCATTGAACAAAGCACTTGAGTACTTTTCAAACAGAGCCTCATTTTACGTTAGTGTCTTGTAATTTAATTAATTCAAAGATTACAGCAGTTTATGGTACTCTCCTAAAATAGCCAGCTTCAGTTGTGTTTGGCATTTGTAAATAGCTTAAAGAGTGTAATTCTCTTAAAGCTTACATTTGGTTCTTAGACACGTGATTGGTAGAATCATGACTATTTCACTGACACCATACCCTCAGCTGGACAGAAGACTCTGATATTGTTTATTTGCAACAATTGTTTCCGGTTTTAGATAGAGTTAGTGTCTCACAGTTCTCACTTTGTGTGTGTGTGTGTGTGTGTGTGGGGGGGGGTCTGAGCACTTCTAAATATAATATGATTTTGCTGATTTTGCTGATTTAAAGATGGCTCGTTGTTATCTTTCAAAGTAATTTTCTTACTGTATGTTTGGCCACAGATCAAATATTAATCAAAAATGGTGTTAGCAATGTAATTCAACCATCCACTTAGCTAATTGTTCTGCTTCTACTGTAATTTATGTTTCTTGTAATTAGCTGCTTCAAAATGGCATCATTTGCTGCTTCAAAGTTAATCAAGCATCTACCGCTAAGTAGAGGATTTGTAAAAAAACAAAAAAAAAACATTTATAATAAATACCCACTATTCTTTTATCAGAAAACAAAGGAGGGTGAGATACACTGACCTCCTTACATTGCACGTTCTAACATAGCATTATTTATACCTCACATTAGGCTTTTGTGACCTTTCAAGTAATGTTCGTTACACTTCAAGAGCTTTGTAAGAAGATATAGAGCTCCGAGAATAAAAGCTGAGGAGTCCTTCATATGAAACAAACGCACAATGTTCGATGGACTGTGTTGTATGTAATTTAGGGGAATATTATCTGTCAGTGGAACAAGCTGGTTCATAAATCACAGATAGGATCACACACATCTGCAGATAAAGAAAAGGCTGGTTGTGATAAAAACCAAAACGGCAGTAGCCTATTTGAAGCTATGTGTGCGGATAAGTGTGCATTTATGGACTCTGACAGACGGAATTTAACAGTAGATGAATAAGTCCATTTCCTATGTTGTCTAACTAAAGTGCTAAGTCTACATTATATACAACAATTCTTAACCAGTCACAGAGTATAAATCCATCAAATTCAGTCCATGTCATTTGCAGATAATAGTTGGATGTGCATGTGTTTTAGAACTGAGACATTTTAAGCATCACTTCAACGGCTTCCTGTCATCTACTGGATCTAATAGAGAATATTATTGCTTGTTTTAACACACGGGCTGGCGCCTTTATACTTGTCAGAGTTGGTATCTGTCTATGTTCCAACCAGAACAATGAGGTCAACAAACTGCAGCTACTTTTAGACTGCACAAGAAGACAACTAAAACAGAGGAGACAGTGCATTCACGTTAGCTTCTCGTGAGACTTTATAACAGTCTACCACTTTATAATAGACCTGTTAAGTCTCCAGACATTTTTAAATGATGGCTAAAAAACTACCTTATCACGTCTTAGTTGAGTTAGTATATATACTGTAGAGTTTATGAACCACTGTCTACCATAGTGACAAACAATATCTTATTTTGTAAAGCAAAAGACTAACAGATTAGCTATAGCATGGCAAAGATTTATCATCACTTTCACTTATATTAAGTTTTTAGTGAGTGTCTTGTGGGTTGTTTAGTGTATCATTATTTTTTCAGTGTTGTATAGGCTAATGGAACAATCATTTCACACTACAATAAGACTAATCATCACTTTTCATTTTAAGAAGAGCCATTTTCACTGCATAAGCTACCTTGCCAGCCATTGGTTCCTCCTTTCTTAATGTCTTTTAATGCTTCATACAGAGTAGATAACCTCTGAACCGATTACAGCAACATGTGTGGTAGGGTCAAGCCATAGTGATACAGGAAACGTATTCAACACAAAGAAGACAGTATGTCAGACTGACTAAGTATATATTTAGATTAAAGATGCAAGCACCAGATAAAATAAAATAAATGTTGTTAACCCATTAAAGAAATCTGCATATTTGTGTTTCTGAGCAATGTTTCATAGCATTTCTCATAACAATGCTGTGGCCAATGTGTTTTTTAAAGTTCAAAGAGGAAATTAAACTTTTTATTATGATGATCCATTGCCCTGGGTTTTGTACACAGCTGAAAATATACATTTTTTCTGTATCATATGTAACACAGATTATTATACACTTAACCATTTTCTTCTTTAAATTCTTCAGCTGCGAACCAAAATTGACTTGACATTCAGATGAGCCGTATAGCAGCTCATTTTGCTTGGTTGGTTTCTGCTCTTACACAGCCGTTATTGCAAAAAGGTTATCAAATATGAACGGTACAGCCTCTGAAGTTGTTTACACAGCACCGCTTGTGTTGGGTTTAACCCTGTAAGAAACAGATTTCCTTCTGATAAGCAGAAAGAATATATAACAAGATGAACCTCTGACCTTTAGAGATTTGGAAACAGTTTGTATTTTTCCGCTCCATGTAATTGCATCAAAGTTCATTTTACGGTCAAGAGGCTGCAAAGATGGGAGTCAAGGAAGAGGCAGGGATGTAGCACGGATTTAGGGTACTACAGACCTAAGTGTGTCCAGAGGCATCAGAAAGTGGAAGGCAGCAAGAGACTAAATATCACAAATACACTTTCATATTATACGTTTGAAATATGACCACAGGCTTGCTTTGTCAACACACAAGCAGCCTAATAAATGTCTTTGTGAATTATTTATTTAGGCGGTTACTTTGTTTATCCGAATGAGCCCCACATAAGAGACTTCGAGGTGAATCATAGGCTGTGTTCATTACATAGACATTACTGGCCTGAATGTAACCCAGTGAATAAATTCTATATAAGTTAGTTGTGTTGGTTTTATTTATGAATTTAATTATGCTGTGTTTGTAATTGTACATATTTGATCTTACACACTCACTGTCTATAATGGTCTAGCCAAAAACATCAGATTATTTTTTGTTCTGTTTAGACCGACCGAGACAGCCCTGGGATATGAATGAACTGACCAACCGAAAAAATGACTGACATGAATTTTGATATGACCCAAACCACTTTTGAAACCACTGAAAACAACATACTTTCATAATCCTTCTTCCCTATTCTGCCCACAGCCGTCGCCGTGCGAGTGGTGCCGCTGCGAACCAAATAACGAGGTGCACTGTGTGGTCTCGGACTGCGCCGTGCCGGAGTGCGTCAACCCTGTGTACGAGCCGGAGCAGTGCTGCCCCATCTGTAAAAACGGTAAAGAGTCTCCATTCTCTTCAAACGCCATTAAACTTTCATTAGAGTTTATCTGGGGTATAACTAGTTGATGGCTGTGTCTTCCGAGGATGAGGATGTAATTGATGTTTTATGAATTAAAATTATTACCTTGGGCCCATTGGACGCTAATGAGCAGTACTAGTTTTAATTATAAATGACACACTAAGCAGAGTAAACATTAGCCCATTGATTAAAGCCATGCTAGAAAGGACTAATGGGCCCTTGGAGAGCCTTTTATCTCCCTGTGCCCTACTGCCCTTGTCACACGCAGCAAATTCCTAAATTAGAAATATAGGATTCCGATGGTTCATTGGCTATTTACAAGGCGAAGTGTGTGTGATTTCCCTTCACCAGTGCCTATCCTGAGGGACAAATATCACAAGTACAGTAGCAGCTCATCTGCAGCATAAGCCTGGCACCAATAATCAACAGCAAAGGCTTCTGTGGGTAAACTCAAACGCATTGGAAAACACAACAACGCACTGTCCAATCACAGCTTTTATTTAACCTTTATTTAACCAGGATGTGAAAGCTTTGATCATGTGAAAGGTGAGACAGTGAGCCATGCAAGCAAAATTAAACTAGACTCATGATATGATTGCATGTCTTGTAAAATTCTCATTTGCTGAAATTAAAACATCTGCACATATTTTCTTTTTCAAGCAGCAATTGACCTATGAAGACAGAAATTTTCACTGACTCTGACAAACCATTTCACTGCAACAACCCACATTTTCTTTCACACGTTCCCTCATTTACCTCCCTACTTTCATTCCCCATATCTCCTCACAAATACACACTCCTAACACACCCACACTAACAAGGGCACACAAGCAGCTACCACAGCGCTAATCCAGGCTGACAGGACACAGTGACACCCTTGGCATTTCAGGGAAGGCCTGCCGTTTGCATGCTCCCTAAGGGCAACTGGTCAAGCTCCGGCAGACACACAAAGCTCGATGGGAACAGACGGCTGAGAGGCTGAGGGACAATGAAGGGATGCTACTTAGATCCCATTTATAGCCAAGGGACTGTGAAAAGGAAGACATCCATGTATGTACTCTAGTTAGACCTGCACTGGGTGAAAATGGAATCATGCAACTAAATTCAAGTTTTATTTCAGGTATTCTACAGGACCAAGCTTAAAATATATAGACACCAAATTTGTTTAATATGGATATAAGGCCATATTATTAGTCCTATGGTACATTTATATTAATAAGTTGGGTTAAATGTTAATTCTAATGTTAATGTAAAGACTATAAATCAATAAAATGCTGTTAATCACCATCGGTTTCCTGGAAATTGTAAAGCTCTATTTATTTTGATGAAATCTGTTCAATAGAATGTTTTCTGATGTTCAAAAACAAGTTTTGAGGGAAGAACATCATATCATTTATTTATTTAGATACATTATCCCAAATTTATTTCTACAATCTAATCCCAATGGATATGTTCACACTGCACTCAAACATGGTTCTAGTGCTCTCAAAGTACTCAGGTGGGTTTCCTGACTAGGGTGACCAGATGTCCCGCTTTGTGCAGGGTCCTGCATCACGCAAATAGATTCTATGTTCCTTATTTTTATTGCTTTAGATAATTTATGAAAGACCCGTGGATTTGTAACAAAGCGGGTAAGACCGCGTCATCGCAGAGCTGCCAATCAATCAGCAGTATCCAAGTAGAGTGTGCAGTTTGATTGACAGCTCCAGCACTCCGCGGCAACCTGCCAGCAAAACATGTTGGGCGACCCCTTGTGGCGGCTGCTGACAGTGAATTTCCCCATGGGCATAATAAAGTGATAATAATTTATTTATTTATTTTAGCAGCTGTCCCAAGAACAATAAAGATTATGGCTCATGGGTAAGCCAGTCTGAGGAGATGTGTTTTTTATTTTATTTTTCTATGTCAGAGGAAATTCTCTGTTCCTGCAGTTTGTGGGATATTTGTCGATAAACACAGCATTAGTAAGGTGTCACGCATTGCCTCTCTTTCACATAAACAGCCTCTTTGTCCCACATTTGGTTCTTTAGGATATGGTCACCCTAGTTTCCGCCGGGTACCCTGGTTTCCCCCACAAACATCAAAACATGTTGGGCGCCCCCTTGTGGCGGCTGCTGACAGTGAATTTCCCCATGGGGATAATAAAGTGATAATAATTTATTTATTTATTTTAGCAGCTGTCCCAATGTTGTTAAAACCTATCTCACCTATTTTGTTAAAACTATAGGTTATTGAGATGTCAGCTTTTCTGTTTCCCAGTGTTATTCGCTGAAAAAAGTGGCAACACGGGCCAAAGAGAAACACAACTCAATAAGTCAGTCAGCCGGTGGGAGGTTTTATCTCTGAGCCACACTCTCTTCCAGTCCGACTGATTCAGCTCCAACTGTGAGTCTGCATTCTGACTAAACCCATCAAGGGGTGGAATATGTATAATTATGTTGTAAAAAATAAAAAAGATTAGGAATGTGGGTCAGATAACGTTCGAATTTGTGAAAAGGTATTGTTGAGAGTGATTTTATCACACAGTATTACAACATAGACATACTGTATCATGAGCAGCAGTGTGGAGCTGGTAAGCATTTTATTGGCACAATCACGTGAAAGCAGATGCGTATGGAGGCTGAATGTGTATGGAAACATAACTCTAGGCCAGGAATGAAATACTTCAAGCGCAATTGACTTGAGCCAATAGCAAATTGACTATAACATGAATTCACTTCTTAAGCTGAAGTTGACAAATGATTGATGTGCCAGTACAGTTTGACATAGGACAAACATTTTCAAACTTGACTACCTTCTATCGGCTGTGGATAGATCAAAACCAGACAGGTGAAAGTTTGTCCTCTGAGCGCCGACAGTGAGCTGAAACGGTGTCCTTGTTGCCCTGAAACTATGTGGCTATAAACAATCACACTTGGCAGAGGAAGCAGTCACCCTTTTTCCTCATCAACCTCTAGTGAGTTGGTCTTGTAACCTGTGCCAGCTATCCAGAGGCAGATCAATGAGAGCTAAGACTTGGCCAGCACTTTCCATGTCTCCTCTGAGCTCAGATCAAAGAACATTTATCAGGTCCATATAGTCCAGGGAACTCATCTCTGCAGATGCAAAGCACAAGGATATTAGGGAATCCAGCCGCTGCTGTCACCAGAGCTATGTCAAGCCAGTATTCACTCCCAACTAAAAAAATATTCACTACACATTGTACATGACTGAATTATAGAGTGCCAAAATTACTTTTTATGAGAAAATAAATAAATAAAATGTTCAAACTGTCTGTCAAATCTTTGTGCTATTATAACACATGGTTCGATAAAGTGGATGGATTTACTGAAGTCTTTAAATATTCAACCTGACCTATTTTATACTTTAAAAAAATCTTCACTGGACTCTAACATACCTAAGAAGCACAAGCTTGATGATTAATTTCAAAAGCCAACCTGGCACAAAACACACAATTTTAAGTCTGAATTAATGTCTGTGAAGGTTCTCAATCATCCAGGACATCTTGAAGAAAAGGTAAAAAGGCATCTGGACTAGGTTTTTAAGGTGAAGACGTTTAGTCTCTTATACCAAGAGACTTTTTCAACTCTGAGTTCAACTGCTAAAAGAGCAACTACATCTGAATGGACCAGTGACACTAACAACTCTCCTAAGCCTTAACGACTCTCACATCAGGAGTCACACTGCCCTTTCATATCAAAAAGTCAAAAAGTATTCAAAGTCTCTTGGAGAAGAGACAAAACGTCTTCACCTTGCAAACCTAGTCCAGATGCCTTTGCTTCCACATTTTTGTCTGACTTAAATCAATAACTCACGTGACTGTACATCTAACTGTAATAAAAAGTCCTATAATGTACTAAGGATAAATAATGTTACATTGTCTGTGCCTGGCCTATTGGGCTGTTCAGGTCAACAAACTGTAGAGATTTACATTCACGTTGATAAGGTTACACTGCTTCACATAAATCAAATTTAGTGAGACTAAACGGGAAAACGAGTTAGTCTTGAAGAGTTACGAGACATTTTTTATGAGCGGTCATAGAGGATTCTTTATCTGGCAGGTTTCACAGTGCTGAATATTGAAAGCTATTCAAAGTCACCGTTACACCAATTGAGCTGTTGATTGCTTCATTTGAATGATTAAAACTAGGGCGAATCCCTGGCACCTTCTGGCTCCGGGCCTCCTGAATCAGAGGACAAAATGCACAACCTTAAATCACCAAGAGGCTAGGAGAAGCAAATTAGATGCAATCATATCATTTGGCATTGTCCAATAATCAATACATAGAACACACAAAGGTAAGACATTTGAAATACAGCTCCTCTGTTGCACCCAGGCTAATCTGTCTCTATCTGCAGAGATTATCGACTACAGGAGTGAACTGTTCCTTTGGTATGCAATCAAAAATACATTTTAGAATTACAGAAAGCTCGCAAACAAATAAATCCTACTGTGGTTTAAAGATAAATCGGGCGTCAAATTTATCTGTATTGTTTCGGAAGTCAGCAGAGTGCATTTGCATGTTGGAGAAGCAGTGGAAGGAATTGCTAAAGAGTTCTGTGGCCTTTTCATACAGACTGAGATGATTAACACCGTCCTCCCGGCTGCTTCTCAAAGCAGCTTTCTCTCTCTTGCTGTCTTTCTGTACTCCAGCCTCTCTGTACTGCCAAGCCAGTGCCTGGCAGGCTCCTCTGCTCCAGGCGAATTAGGATGCAAAGCGCTCCATGTCGAGGGAGAAGGGGAGACTAACAAAAGCGCTTTAGTGTTGCAAAAACAAGCCCATCGGTGCATGCCTGTGAAAAGATCTGTACGTCTGCGTTCACTCCCCCAACTCCCGTTGCTCTCCGCACCGCTCCACCACTCCTCCAACAGGAGACAATCTCAGGAGAGACACATCAATTTCTTGTCATTCTCATTCTTTCTTTCTTGTGCTCCTTTTCCACCTCCTCATCCCCCTTTCCTTGTCTTCCCATGCGGCAGGTCCAAATTGCTTTGCTGGAACAACGATCATCCCAGCCGGAATTGAGGTAAAGGTGGACGACTGCACCATCTGCCGTTGCCACAATGGAGACTGGTGGAAGCCAGCACAGTGCTTGCGGCGCGAGTGCCTCAACGGCCAATCGTTGTCATAGGGAGACTCCACTGAGGATGGTGGAAAAACTCAGGCAAGGCCCTGCCTACTGCACCATTTTTTATGATTGACAGGGCAGGAGCACAATTCCTAGGCACCTGAGACAGTAAAGTTTCAGAGGGACGCTGTCATAAGCTTACACAAATACAAATCTAGCCACAGAGAAGATGGGACTGGTCTCTTGGCTCTTTCGACCATACCTGCTATATTTTCTGAAACTTGACATGCTTGACTTGCTGCTCCCACACAGTTTCTAATCTCACACTTCACTATGTTAAATTGGTCATTTTTGTGTCATCTGCTTGTTGCACTGTCACATGCGCTCACACAGGTGTTGTAAACTCCAACAGCAGGAAAACAAACCGTAAGCACACTGAACAGCGCTTTTTTGTTCGTCATGTAAGGATACTGCTGAGAGCACTCTTAAGTGTGCTTTTCACCACTTCACTCTAAGAGCTTGTTTACAAGATGCACATCACACGCAGATATTTATGTGTTCTATAGACTTTTTATCACTATGGCAGGAATTCACCTCTAACACTTATAAGATGCGGCCTATTTTATAAACAGATATGAACCTTCAGCAGTCTGTCACTCACATACAATTCTTCTGGCTAAGTATTGTAAGGCACAGATGGAAAAGTTGGCAAACAGACTCGGAGTTCGTTTTGTGGCAGCTTTGAATATGTTGCAATTCTTGGAAGAGCGGGCAGCAAAAAAATGGAATATTATAATAACTTTGGGCAATTCCTCAATCTCAGAGGTCCATATCCTTAAAAATATTCCCCACTAAACAACTACTTGAACTTGTATCAAAGCAATTAGCAAAGAAAGAGCATTCTGCTTTAATTTCCTTTAATCAAGAAGTATTTTGTGATAAATCATCCAGCTGCGTGCTTGGCGATAATGCAGCCTGCATGCTGGGCCCACTCAAAAAGAACTAGCAGACAAAAAAGTGGCAGTATGCGTATGTCTAAATGCTGCGATCTTGTAATCAAACAACAATTATTGTCCATGTGAGTAGAGACAGTGTCATTTATCTCATAGCTGCAGTATGTTGATCTGCACCCACTCAAAACTAAGGCTTACAATCCCACTGCTATGAGATTATTCTGTGGCTCACTTCATGTGGTAGACGGCCTCATAGAATCAAGCCAGCATATTGCATTTAAAGAGCCCACACAAGACTACAAGTGCGTAAAAACACCAGAACAGCACCCTATGTTTTTTAGATGATGAATACAACTCATTAATTCTAAGGTGAATTCCAATAAGCTCATGCTATTCATCATTAGATTTTTCCGTTTCCAGAAAGCCGCTCCTGTTAACCTTTTAGACCCTATTCCTGGGCCGTGATGGATGGTCTACTTAATAGTAGCTCCCAGCACTCTGTAATGAGCCAGAAATGAACATGGGATAAAGAGGAACAACTAAAAGGTATATCAGTTAAAACTCATTTTGAGAAGAATCTATATACGGTAATAAACTCTACTGCAGTGTCTCAGGCTGCAGTACATAAGGAGTCTTTAAATATAGACACAGAACTCATCTAAAATCTCATGAAGAGAAACTGTCATCTATGGATTATCAATCAGTCTTGTTGCGTGAGAAATTTTAGGATGAAAACAAGAAGCTTAATTCATTTTGATGACTTCAAATGGCAAATAATTATTTTCCCTCCAGATGTATCAGTAAACATATCCGCAGGATGTGACTGGTAAAAGAAAGAGTGTGCCACTTGACAGGGCTTAAAAGACAAGGATTGTGACAGCGCCACTTCATTATTTTTATTGTACCAGATGGGATCCTAAAGCATGGCCTTTGGCTGAAATCAGTGTAAGCCCCACACTCTGTTTTAAGCACTACTACCTAAGGTTGTAGTGTGTCGTAGTTTACAGTTTATTAGCTGAAACTGGTATTACTGTAGCTCAGTGGAATGGGAAATGGGTAAAAGGTTTAAATACAGGTGCAAAAATGTGCAACTTTAATAACACATAATTGGCAAGCTTTGGTGCACATGAGCTCTACCTAACTTCACAACGCCGTAAATAAATCCCAAATGCCCAGCTAACTTATAACATGGCACTGAAGACAGTAGTTGCATAGTGTATTAATGGCAATTTATGAGTCAGACCTCTGTCATATGTTCCTTAGGGAGCACCTGCTGAAGGTGAAATATTTTCCACAAAATGACTCACTAAACAGCCCCAAGGACAGGTCAACAGCTGCCAAGGCTTAATCTTTTTGCCAAGAAACAGCATTTTTGTCTGTTTGTGAACGCCTACTCAAATTAATCCATCTGTGCTCCCACCATACAAACCACAGGCTTGTACATGGGCATTTTGTAAAGGTACATCATTTGCTCTTTTCACGAGACACTAATTTACTGTAGCTGGAAATTATGAGATTGTTATTTCCCTTTGTTCATTTTGTTTTGTATTTTTCAGCAACAAAACTGTTACATAAAGTGTGCCTGAAAACCAACATGGAATAGGATGAGAAAACACTGTTATTATACAATCAGTTGTATTGTTTCTGGAGCACCAAGGGTCCGATTATGTGGAATTCAGATTTCTATAGCAAATATAGAAATTGTACATTTGAAGGGAAACGCATTCTTGATTGTATACTATTACATTCTCATACATGTTTAGCTCACACTGTAGAGGCAAAAATAAGGGTCCAAATTTGGTCCCTTGGTGCTCCCCATATTGTTCATATGTAAATATCTTCAAAAATATAATGTGTATTCTGAACTCTGGGTGGAGTAAAAAAAAGTCAACATGAAAGAAGATGTGGATTATTGATTGAGACAAAACCTATTTTGTTAAGCAGACTTGAAAAGAAGTGTTCTTCGGCAAAACAGTGAGTGTGGATATCTTTTTTTCTCTTCATTTATCACTTGGGAAACTTGCCAACAATGATGAAATAGATGATGAAATGGTATTGCACATTTGGAAGAGAAAATATGAATCCTGATGGAGGCAGCAATTTCTTATTATTTCTATAGCTACACAAAAAAAAAATATTTCTCTATTGGCCGCCCCTTAAGATTTATCCAAGCACCATAATGTATATAAAAAGACAAGAAACACTAAAAGCCTGACTGTTTCTGTGTGAGTTAGAATACCAGCACTTAATAGTTTTGTAATGCTCAATAAGTTCGAGAGAAAAACTCACTGGGTCATCCTGCCACTCAGTTTCATTACAAACATCAGCCTCAGCTTCTATCTTGTCCTCAATGCTAATTGCCTTCTCCCACCTCCAACTGTGGACAAGAAAAGGGAAGCAATTTTATGCAGCACATAGCAATCAATAGCAATTAGGTCCAACCCTGACTAATCCCATAAATAAATGAAAATGGCAACGTGGGAGATGGCCAGTGGAAGACCTTTTGAAGCATATACCTGCAGCACAGCACTCTTATAGGAAGAGTACACACAAGACCACCTTGTGGACAAAAGAAAGTTTTATTCCCCCACAGCAAGTGCCAATGTGATGACAGAGCAATTAATTACTGTTGTTTTTCCCTAAACACTTGGATGAGTTTCAATTGATCTTTAAGGAAGCATTACTTTGTTTGCAAACATGCATTTTTAAAACAAATGACAATCAGCTCATCATGTTTAATGCTGTTTATGAAACATAGCAATTAACTCAGGTTAGATTTGCTACATTATTTTATTTTATTTTTTTACATGATAATAGTACAAACAAGAATTACAAGGCAAACAAAATTAATATTTACACTTTTAATTTTAGTTTGAAGCAGGAAATTAGCATTAAAAATGCATTGTTTTTAATTACTTTGGATTCCCCAGGATTTCTTTTTAATAACACTCATAATGCTAAAAAGATACCTTCTGTGCAAGTGTTTAAGGCGGATGTTACAAAATGCTGTAAAATAAGAATTCTTTCAAAAAAATTAATTAAATGTAGTTATTTATCAAACACACAAACATTGTCATTAGGAATCATCTTCAACATACAAATGAACAAGACATCCTGAAGTGATGGAAAGGGGCCTGATGTCATCATTTAGTCTGGAATTTAAAAATCCACAGAAGTGTTTGGAACAACAGAGTTCCCTAAAAAAAACTGTGTGTAAGTGTAAGTGTATCTAGAAGAATTGATGCGGTTTTGTTGACAAAGGGTTGTCACACTTAATTTGATATATTTCTCTCTCACGTTTAATTTTGTAGACCGATAAAAATAAAATTTATATTTTTGAAAGAATTATTACTTTACAGCATTTCTTCACAGTCCAAATCCATTTTTAGTGCATAATGAGTTACTATTTAAGAGCAATTTATGAGTGAATCTGGTGGTCTGGTACAGGAAGGAGGCGGAAGGCTGCGATACATTTAATGACCCAGGAGGAGGGAGCAGACCACACCTTGCCTTTCCTGAGCACCGAAGGCTTGTGAGGGCCCTGAGGGTCGAAGAGGATGTATTGGGTGCACAGGGCTTGGTCAGAGCCTGGCATGGCGTGGTAAGCAGCAGCACTCACAGTCTGAGTCACATCACTGTCTGGTTTGGGCTGTCGGCTCAGGAGCTGTCCTCCCCCATCCCGCAGAAACTTTGTCAACTCCTCTTTGGTGGGACTCATAAAGGAACCCAAGAGGAAGAAGAAGCATCCATCAAAAAGTGGGGGCAGCTGCATCGACAATGGTGGAAAAGTGTTAAACATCCCGTTAAATGTGCAGCACAAGAACAAGAGGATCACTCCATGTTGGAGAAATGCAAGGATCACAGTGTGGCCTTTAAATTATAAAGTTAAACACTCAGTAATTTGTATGCCACTAATCTAGGCTCTCTTATTACCAAGTGTCTGTGCTTAAGCTTTGTATTTATGTTGCTGTAGAGCAAGACATTCATATCTAGAGTCTCCACAGAAAAATTCAACCACTTAGCATTACTGCATAACTCAATGAAATAAAGCACCAAAAACCTTCCACCTAGTTTTTAAGCTAAACTGGCGCTGTAGCTTAAGATAGAAATTTCACAGATAGAAATTGTACTTTGGATACAATTCCCAACAATAGGAAACTTTTAATTTTTATAAATTGAATACAAAATCAAATTTGAAATAAAATAAATTATTGATCATATGAATCTCATTTTACAAATTCAATTTGATGGAAGGGTTATGGTATCAAATGAGGGTTATGTGCATAGTCTAAAAAACATTTCAATGATTGAAAAACATTCTCTTGAGGTCCAAGGCTTTAGACAATTTACTCTGTGTTGGCGTTGTATTTACCAAGTTACATCTGTTGATGCGACTGCGCTGGGGGCCTTCTCCGACTTCATGCTGAATTTCGGGCATCCTTTCGCCTGCCTGCAAGCATTCCTCAACCCCTGCATCAAAGCGAGTCCAAATTAAAGCTACAGCTAATTATGTTGACTTGAAACAGTTTGACAGAGCATTGGCAACACAGCATTTCAAAGCTTTATTTTATCAGACAGAGCTGGACGATTTAAGGTTTTTGCATTAGTTGACAAAGAGAGATGCCCAGCAGCGTGATGGAGTTAATGATGGACCCTTGTTTTATGTGTCACAAGTTTGTTCAAAAAAACTCTAGCTCAATTCCATTTTCCTAGAGTTTTTCTTTAGTCAAATTTAAGCTTTGAGAGCATCCTGGTATTTCCAGAAATAAAAGGACTATTTATTTTAAAATCAAAAGTTTCATTATTACAGACAAGTGTGACAAAGTTGATTGTCGGGAATTGTTATATCATAGTTGATAAAATAGCTTTAATAAATTATTGTTGTGGTGGAGCAGAGCTATGTCAAATGCACAGCACGCATGGTAAACGGAGAGAGGGGGAGGGGCAGGAGGAGGCACACAGTGCACATTAATACTGTGACATATCCACACAACAAAATGCATATAGTCAAACTTTAAAATGGCTTACTTCACAGAGACAGAGACAGAGACAAGTGTGCATGCTGTTTTACCACGTCTCCACACATCCTCACTCAAACACATTCAGAGCAAAGAGACGCTGACGGATACACCAGTCAAGGGCACACCAAGGTGCCAGAAACTCTTTGACAGCAAGTCTCTTTTTAGTTTCCCTAAAGCAGGCGTCTTCTGCGTGTTGATTTGGTTCAAGGAAGCCAGAGAGACTGACTGAAAATAGCTACATTTTTGCAAAGCATTCATCAAGGCAAAAATCAAACAAGAAAAGAGTCTTTGCCATCTTTTCATCTAGAGAAATACTACGGCTTGAGGCGCATTGATTCACAGATTTCTTCAGGAGTCGCCCGCTTGCTGTTTACCTCTCAGGCACAGTGGCAGGTGTGTGCACACACACAAGCAGGCACAAATTACTTAACTGAAAATTGCTTGTTGCAAATTGCTCTTTTAATGATTCCCAATGTGTTCCATGCGTTACAGAGTATAAAAAAAGTGATAATAATACATGTATTTAAAAGTGCTTTTCCAAGATAGATTTCAAAAGCACAGGTAGGGTTGAATGCAGATCAGCCTAGTCCTTAGACCATTGAGTACAGATGATGAATAACTCAGGTTCAGCGCTCTATGGGCATTCACTAAACATTTTCACAAACACATGCATCCCAAACCCCTCTCTGCAGTTGGATAAACAACCAATTAATAAAGCAGTGATGCCTGCATGTCTAAATAATAGCCTGGACCCTGTGGTGGTCAATTCTAACTGTAAAAAACCAATAAATAGCGCTAAACACCTTGTGATTCAACCCTCAACTCAGTGATCCGATACTTGTGAAGGCTGAATTGCATTGTTTTTTGCAGTGCGTATTTCCTTATTATATGTCAATCTTCTCCAAGAAAACACTGGAAAAATGGACATGAAATTGACTCATGGTCTTGTATATATTGGGCTGAATACAATAAAACACAACGTTACTAAGTGTATTGTTTCTATTGTAAGCACAAATGTCATCATAAGGCACAACACTTTTACTGCTTAGGGTGCATAGAACTTGTATTTCTGACAACTAAAAACTGCTTGGCTCAACCTACCCCCTACTGTTTGCTCACTACATGTAAAGTGAAGATCAGTCTTTCTTTTTTGGAAATAACTATTTGGAAACTTTTTAGCAACTGTTAGACTACAACTGCTATATATGTAGATGTAAGGTTTATTAAAGCTTCAGTTTTTAGCTGCAGCACTGTTCACATGCCATAAAGTCAAAATCTTTGGATTGCTCCTTACTTACAGCTGTATTTGACAACCCAGCAGCCAGCAAGGAGGCCAAGGAGCGTGGAAAAGGTGGTAGGCATTTGTCCATCTGGCACCACAACATGGCTCACTGAGAGGAAGGCATAACATACAGTAGTTACACTTTTGAATAAACAATGTGCTATACTCTAAGATTAAAATACTAGTCTGTAGTTGTCCTTGTATGTCCTTTGGAAGCTTTAAATTTATTGGCCCACTATGTTTATTGTTGGGCAGCTGGAAAATGATAGCTCTAGGTATTTTTAGCCATTCAAAATATAACAATAAAGAAATACATACATTTTTATATTCATAACCTTCTATTGTGTCTCCCAGGTGGAGAATGAAGCATCCAAACAATTTTCCTCACAAGCTGGGTGGGTGGGTAGACTAAATGCCAAGTTGTACAATGTTATACATGTGGGATTATGCACACATGCATTTGCTAACAAGCAGCTTTTTATACAAAATAAATAGTACTTTACAAATAATAGAGTTATTGGACACAAGGCTTTGTTTGACGGAGCGGAAATTTGCAAGAATATCAAGACTCAAGATCAAACTGTAAACAACCTTTTGAAAGCAGTAACTTTAAACCCTGCAGTCAGAGAAGGTAAAATGTTATGTCACTTGTTTTTTCATTAAAGTTTATTCATCTCCCAGACAATACCTCCTAACATTTTATGAAGAATGATTTCAATTACTTTCGCTCTCTTGTGTTTTCCCATTTATTACTATGCAAAAGCGAAGGGGTTGCTGAATCCTAATGCTTCATGTTGCTCTAAAAGCACTTGTTAGTTGCTGTTGAACCCCCATGAGTGACGATTCAACAGTAGTTAATGCAAGGTTTTCCAATACCAAAGCCTTAGACTCTAAGGCTTTATGAGATTTAGGGTTTTTATAACCTCCCTCTAAGGCTTAGAGAGAGGTTATAAAAACCCTAAATCTCATAAATATACAAATCTAATTTTCAAATGCAGGATGGTGGCGTGCAGGTTTAGACATCAGCTGTGTCCTTGGAAATATCCACTTTATACTTCATGTTGACTCTCACATTACTGCCTAGCATTATAGATCATCAACCTAAGTTTCTCTGTAATTAACCTGTAGCCACTAGCCAGTAATTTTCAATGCTGTAGAAAGGCTCACAACTAAGAAAAGAGCATATGCTTACAACATGTAACCAGTAATCAGACACACACCAATGATCCAGTCATTGGTGTGTGTCTGCTGAAAATGTTGTCAAACACAAACTGTACCTGATTCAGTAAAGGTGTCAGCCATTCTCGCCCCGAGCAGCTGTCCCAATTTGGCAAGTTGTTGCTGTTCAGTCTGTGACAGCTTGCTGGACAGAATCACCACCAGCATTTCGTTGTCCCTACCCATGCTGTTGCTTACCTTAGACAATTTTAAAGTAGTTTTTAATTTATACATGTAAGTTTTGCAACACTAAAGTTTATTTTAAATAAATAAAGATTAGGCATACAACTGAGGGGCTCAGAGTTGTATTTGCATTCTGGGTTCCTTCTGCGGCGTCCTGGAAAATCTCCAGCATCTCACGACTCACTGCATAATCTGAAGGCCTCTTTCCATACAGATTACTGTGAAGGCAAAAATAGGGACATTTGAAATGGAATGTTCATGGTGTCCAATACAATGAATACATTTTTATATCTATCATCTGTTAGCATTGACAATGACAGCCATCTATCAATTGTGGGGACTGACAGGTAGGTTTTCAAGAATCCATAACACCCAACGTTCTTAGTTTTAAATTTGCATGTTGTAAAACTGCATTTGCTTCATACAATAATATGCAAAGCAAATGCAGGCTACATTTCAACGCATTCTGAAATGTAGGCAAATAAATAAATAAATAAATACCTAGAAATACTATTACTAAAGCTGTTTATAAATTTACAATGGACACCATGCACATTAAGACAAATATATGAAACTCCATTATATCAAGAACTTTAAGTGAACTATAACACTTTAGTTAGATTAAACTGCATCTACAAACACTGAGGTGACCTTGACAAATGAGCAAGAGGAGAGAAGAACTAAGCCCAGCAGGTCTTCCCTAAAAGATTAGGCGTCAGCAAAGATAACACCTGCGGGACAATTAATAGGTCCATTGGTCCATAAAATAATTCATTTGGATTCATACCCTGAGCCCCATACACAAACAAATATAAACAAACTCTTCTGCATATGTGTGACTGCATGCACAAATGCACTGGTGATGTAGTAGCACGTGAGACCAATATCTAAAAGGAGAATAATAAGGCATGGAGAATTGCGTAAGAGGCAAAGTAACAAACAGCAAGTGAAGCTCTGCTGATCTACGCAAGAAAAGCTACAGTGGACTTTTAACTTGCATATCATTTGTAAGATAAGAGAGTAAACTTTTAGAATGCATTAGTTTGTAAATAGAGGGCAGACTTTTCAACAACTTTTAATTGGGACTAATTGGTTCCAGTGCAAAGAGGGTCACATTATTGTTAGCATGCGTTTGTTTACAAACCATATTACTAATTGTCATAAAGCTACATTATTTCTGACACAGTGAGGGTGAGTCTATTATTCTGTCACATTTCACAACATACCATCACCCAAAAAACTATTTTAACACAATGATTCATTTTTCATGGGCATAGGTTTACAAAGGCAATCTATTTTGCAGTAGTTTTAGAATATAATACAATTTCACAAAGATAATATTACAAACAAAATTATACAGGTGTTGTTCAGGGAGCTAGCATACAAATGTAAAAAGAACAAAAAACCTTTACTTTAAGACTTACAGCACATTCTGTGAGGCCCCAAGCTGCAACAGCAGTCTGACAATGGCTGAGTGTCCGTTCCTTACAGCATCATGGAGTGGGGAGTCATTTTCATAGCCAGGTGTATTTAGGAGTGCTCCCCTCGAAACTAGGATTTCAACAACTGTAAGATGCCCAAGGTTACATGCTTCATGCTGGAAGAGAAACAAAATGAAAAAAATAACACAAAAATGTACATAACATGGTTGAAGAGCACTTAAGGAGTAACCAAAATACAAAAGAATAGAATTTTGCCTTACAGATATAGTAATTTTACCATTAACTCATTAAATATAAAATCTCTGCTGTGTATTTTTCTACTATACCAAAGGTGTCCACCCAGCATTATCCTTGAGGTTGGGGTCGGCCCCTTTGTCCAGCAGTTCTCCGACTGCCTCTGCGTCTCCCTATAGGACCCAGAGAAAAACAACAAAACCTAAGGTCAAAACCGCAAACCTGTAGATGCAAGGCAAGAGCCAATGAGCCCTCGTACTACGGCCCTGCTTTTTATCAATCACACTCCACAGTGGGCCATTGATTATCTTGGCCGGGAACCAGAGGGGGATTATAGTTATGTTTACAAGGATTAGGCTAAAACTCTTTATACCCTAAAGGTCTGGGTGTACTGATGGAATCCACAAAAATTATCTAATTGCTTTAAGTGATAAATATAAGCACTCACCTATAAGCTATTTTTTGAGCATGTATAAAAAGAACCAGACTAAAATAAATTCAAAATAACGTCTGGAACCCACTGACCTTTATGGCAGCTATATGCAGCGGAGTCTCTCCCTTATGGTTTCTTTTCATAACCGCAGGGCTTCCTGAGGGGAGGCGGCCAACAGAGGTACCAGGGGATATTCTGCCGACGTTGGCCAGGGCAGAGGGACTGTCTCCTTGCCTTGCATCTCTGGGGCTTTTTGTAGTCTTTACAGACATTGCAGGACTAGGCAGAGATGGAGACTTAAGGACAGAAGGAGTTCCACGGCTTGATGATTTTCTCCTCCAACCTGGCGATGTTCTAGGACGTTTTGGTGTCAAGTCCAAGGGGATGTTTTCCTCCAGTCTCAATTTTTTCATAGCACACTTAGGGGGAGATAACATATCCTGTTTGTCAGCATTCTCCTTTGCTTTGTATTCATTTGTAGAAAACATGCTGTGCTGGTCAAAGTTGTCCACTATTTCTGCATCAGGACTGGGTTGGTCATTCAATATACTTCCTGAGACGTTTCCACTTATAGTCCCACTGCCAGGCCTCAGTTCATTAGTACTATCCTGAGGCAACTCAGGCTGAGGCTTGTCTGAGGTGACAGCAGGGCTTCCAAAGGAAACCCTTTTACCAGACCTTTGTGGCTCTTCTGAGCATGGTTGATTCTTCAAGGCTTCCAGCCCCTTAGTGATGCCCCATTGCTGATTTATAGCCTCCAGTCTCTTCATCTTCTGCATGGTGTGTTTCAGTGGGACCCGGAGAAAACTGTGCACTAAAGCCTTTCTAGTAGGAACATTTTTCTTGGGGTGCCTCTTGTTTCTGTTGCTGCAGTTGCCTGCTATTGGACTATCAGAGCCAGAGTCTTGTGAGGATGAAGTGAAATTAAAAACTGATAGGTCTTTAGTTTGTGCATCTACTGTATCAACTGCTTTTCCAGGTTTGCTCTCAGGTGTCGGGACTTCTGAAGGTTTCTCAACCATACAGTGTATTTTGCGGCTGCGAGGGCTGAACCAGATCTTGAAATTCTTTTTGTGGTTAGAGGAAGGATTTTCTTGTTTTGTTAAATCTGTAAAAAAATAATAATGATGTTCACCTATTGGTGCAATGTTTCCAGTAAAACTGACCAAATGTGACATTCTGTCCTGTTCTGATAGAAATAAAGCACCCTTACCACAACACTATTGTTACTTGGTTACACTGCAATTAAATTTTAACAATTTTAGAACAAGCCACTAATATAGTAACTCACAAGATAGTCAAAGGGAGTTCAGAGTTAAAGTTAACAAAGATATAAATAATGTAGGAATTTGCAGCGAGAAAAAAACAAAACATGAAAAACATAGCGATTGTATGACCACCTTCTTGTGATATAGGGTCCAAAAGTCTCTCCAAACCACAGAACAGCTCTATGATGCTGCTTAGTTGCCTGTTTATCTGGATGTCCTTTACCCAAGCTGGGGTGCGACACACCACACATCCGGCTCCTGCTTTGGTGCCAACACAGGACCTGAGCAATAAACACTTGTCAGGATAGTAAAAACACAAAGCCTGTTGACTTTACATTTGCTCATGCAAAGTAGTCTAAACCAAATTTAGTCATAGTACTTATGTATTCTTTTGTGTATATTGGACAACATGTTCGTCTGGTAAATAAAAATGTCTGCTGTAGGGAATCATACTGTAGCCTACCTGCATAACATATGCTCACACATCCCGAGACAAACTGGTTCTTGCATTAAATTAGAGCTAGAAAAACAAAAGAATGATGTTAAAAAACACATCCAAAAGCTAGCTACTACAAACGTAACAACCCATCAATTTCTTACATTTAGCTAAAATTCGATTACAAATAGTTAGACAAGTAAAAATCAGGCATCAAACCAAGCTCTAAAGTTAGCT
This sequence comes from Perccottus glenii, assembly GCA_024416835.2. Taxonomy (NCBI): domain Eukaryota; kingdom Metazoa; phylum Chordata; class Actinopteri; order Gobiiformes; family Odontobutidae; genus Perccottus; species Perccottus glenii. The sequence goes on along the minus strand of CM044560.2, from coordinate 19,125,793 downwards.
ATTGGCTACCACGAATGAAAATAAGTAAAGGCTTTTAATGACAATCTGACCCAACAAAAAATATGTTATTGCTGAATGTACCATTTGGAGCACAATAGAAGTCTTCGAAAGTTTGCAACAGCTTCTTTGGTCTTTGTCCAAGATGTTTGCGAGACAGCGTCGCCATCCATGGTCAGTGTCTTGATTAGTAAGAGGAGTTCAGTTTATTTTGTACGTGAGCACTTTGAAAACAAATCGACATGCTTCCTCAACACTTCCCGCCTAATATTTGCGGAAATGTCCTTGTCGCTACGTCACCACAGTAACAAGAAGTCCGACCCCTTCAAAATAAAACACGCCTGAACCACACAAAACCACTGTACACCATAGTCTGTACACCCATTATGCCTCAATATCTTCTGTTTACTTGAGTAATTGCTGCATATGCCTATTCCGAAAAACACACTGTATATGGTCAAGAGTTTGGAGACACTTATAACAATAGTTGCACTTGGAATACATATCTTTATTGGGATTATAAAAATAAACAAGCTTGCATTCATTGTGAAAATTATTGCATAAATTTAAAAATATATATTTAGCGAAGTTGCAGAAGGATAACTGGGCTATGAAAATTAAAGGTAGAAATAGGAGATAAATGACATCATGTGCATTATATTTTAAAAATACCCAAATAAATTACCATTGAAATATAATTGATATTGATCCTAAACAATCAACTTAGACTGAGAAATTAATTTATCCTTTAAAAAGATTTCAAGTAAACGTATTTGCATTGCATTAAAGGTAATATATTTTATAATTTCCTATATTATTTTAATATTGTCTCTATCATTGTATACATCTTTTGTTACTTTAATTTTTAAACAATAAAAATCCATCTTCCAATCTGTCATATTTTACACATGTAATAAGGGTTTACAGGACACAGATACATTGAGAAGGATTGATGGCAAGACTCCAGGCTTTAGGCTTCTGCATCCTCCATTGAGCTGACATCATCATGTTCTTCATCAAGTGGTATGGTTTCTGTCCCAATTTTCCCCATTGCAAAGTTGATGAAGACCTGTAAACAATCAGTACCAAGTTTAGCTCTGTACCACTTTGCTTAATTAGTTAATTGTAGTTCATCTAATAGTCAATTGCTCCATCTGACACCCCTAGGTCTTCTGGTTATGGTAAGTCCAATTCCCAGAGTGCCAGAGGGGCTGAGTGGTTACAGAACATCAGCAGTAGCTGCATATAAAGCTCTTGGATTCTCTCCATACTCATATTCAATTTATTCTCCCTCAGGCATATCCCTTTTCAGCCTCTCTCTGTCTCTTTTAAACTTATTTCAACCCTGTTTTTTACTTCCATGCAGCTTTCTTCTGATCCTGCTTCCCCGTGTCCTGTTTCATCTGTTGTCCCAACTTTCTGTTTTTCTTTCAGCAACCAATACCATACAAAGATGCTCACTACTGCTCCATTGACCTTACTGTTTATGTCCCATCTTTCTACTCACCTCATCTAAAGTTGTCTGGCTCACAGAGAAGTGTTGGATCTCCAGATAGTTTTTGTTGGACTCAAGCTGACTAAAGATCTCTGCCACCCCACCAGGTGCAAGTGGTACGTGGTACTCCACCATAGTTGAATGTTGATCCTATTTATTGTAAAAGACACAAAGCACAAAATAGATTAATTGTAATTGTTTTATTAAGTGTATCTCTCTTAATATTAATCCTAATAAATTTCCTAATGATTGATCAAAGATTATGTGTGGGTGACTTTTTTCCATTTGATTACAATAGTTATTGCAGGCCCTTAGTCATAGTATTTTCCCAAAATTTAAATTGTATTTTCTTTCAATGCCAAGTACTCATGACTACACAGATTTGTTTGCAACGCTCACCTTGAGATAGGTGCAAGGGAAGTGGCTCTGCATAAAGCTTGTAATTGCCTCTGCATCAGAAGAGGCTTTGGCCAAGTACATCTTTACAGTGAACCCACTGCCGAACCTGTGGAAAATACATTTTATGAACAAAGCACAGTCTGAAAGGGGTGATGTTGCATGTTGCACAGTTTTACAAAGTAAAATAAAGAACTGAGTTGCACAAAAGACTAGAGAGGGACAGAATTGAGGGTTGCTGGTACAGGGGGTCAAAGGTAGTAATGGTTGAATTGGAGGATGAGCAGAGGTTACTAACCTGTTCTTAATGTGCTGCAGGGAGCCCAAACATCGGAATTGACCTTTCACCATGATGGCAAGACGACCACACAATGCCTCACACTCTTCCATGCTGAGACATGAAGACAAAGCCACACAGTGATTATCTTTGTCCCTTGTATAATAGGAATTACCTTCTAAATGATGTTCAGAATTCTAATATTAATATTAATATTATTTTTATTTAAATGGAAGATAAACATACTGAGAGAACACGTAAAACTGTGAAGACTGACTGAAGTCAGCCTGAAAAAAGCTTTAATAAACCACAACTGGCTAGCCATCAGGATAAATGCACTGTAGCTTGTACACTGACCTGTGAGATGTGAGAACCACGGCACATTTCCCCTTTACTTCTTCAGAGATGATTTTCCACAGATGGCGTTTTGTACGTGGGTCCATGCCGGAGCTTGGCTCATCCTGTGGAGAGAGGATGAATGAGAAAAGAATATCTGGGTGTTTGAAGAAAAGATAGTAAGTTTGCAGCACATTACAAAATAAGAGATGGGAGGTATAAAGCCCAGCATTACAGAGCAAATAATAGAAAAGGAAATAGAAAAAATCATGCACATAAAAACCTGAAAATGCTAAAAACTGTGAGAGGATTAGGAAGATGTAAAACCAAAAATAAAATAAATAATAGAAAAAAAAACTCTTGAGTAAGCAGACAAATGTTTAATTAATCATATGTCAACTCTTATCTTGTTCTTTAGTACAGTTTGACAGTTGTTGTGTGGATGCAAGTGTATCCATACCAGAAGCAGAATTTGTGGGTGACCAACAAGAGCCAGAGCAGTGGAAAGCTTCCTACGAGTGCCACAGCTGTAACCATCAGTGATAGTATTTCGATAGTAGTCCAGTTCCAGCCTCCTCAGTAAATAGTTTACTGCCTACAAACAAAATATAAACACCCAAACATACATTATGTGACTGTAGCTGTAAGCTTTTTTGCAGTACTAAGACATTCTTAGGAAAATATCTGCAGAAGACGACCAAGGATTCTCAATTTCAGTGTGTAATGTAAGATTGTATGTTTAAAAATTGTATTGGCGATTGTAGAACTAAGCCAAGGGATTTATGCACATAACAGGGCACATCTTGTTCCAAGTTTATAGAAATATGTCCATTATCACTTTTACTCTCTATTTCCCTGTGTGTGCAAAAGTAGTGACTTTTGACCTTTTTAAAACATTTTGTTTCCATATTTTATTATCTTTAAATCAGTCTGTAGAGAATTGCATGTAAATAAAAAAATATAATATCAATTCTTAGCAGCAATAAGAATTCTGGAGTTTATAAACTGTTTACTGAAAACATTGACATTTCCAGGCAATATTGTTCATCACATTATATAGTGTGATGTAAATACTACTTTATTTCTAAGTAACCAGAGGTAATTTCCCAATGGTAAAGTCATTTTCTCATCCGTAGGCAAGTGTAGAACACAGATCAATTGACCTTGCCAATTCAATAGACAGCTTTATTGCCCTGGATTCTCTACTTACTTAATGTAAGAGGTCACTGGTGTCAACATTACATTCCTGATTAAGTTTACGATAACGTTGTTGCAAATCACAAATCAAAAAAGCCATGTGTCAGCATCTATAGTACATTTAAATTATTATTTAGTTATTGGAATAGGCCAGTGGTTACCAAACTGTGGGCCATGTTACTGCAGGGATTGTTTCCACATAAACAAGTACATTCAAGTACAATTTAGTTTGAAAATACAAAAAAAAAATTGCATATCAGTACTCCTCTGTGGTGTTGAAAAAATATTATTATTAAACAATTTATATACAACAGCCTATGGTTTGTTGTGTTTTTTGAATAACAATTTCAGAGAGATACTACACTTAGTCTTATACAGTATTACGTAGCAGGAAAGTTTAAGATTGGTGGGCCTCACAGGATTTTCTGACTTTTATGGGGGACTCACTCGACTTTGGGAATGGCTGGAATAGGCAAACAAACATATTATTGACAGGACAGGATCAAAATATGCTGCTTTTTTACATTCTGTAATAAAACCCCTTTCTATCACCTTTGACGTAACACCTCATTAAGCCTGACAAAACCATGTCAATGTGAAATGACCCCATTAAGGTTTGTCCCATTATCTGTAGCTAGGGAACTGTCAGTATGAGACAACATAAGAGGGACTCTATATATAACACCAATCTTTGTGAATTAGCCTTACACCGATGTGGTGGCCATTAAAATCTTTGTTGTTGCAACTGGAGACATGAAGCTGTTGCTACAGCAGTGATAAAGCGTACGACTCATGGATCAATTTATGTGCATGACTGCATTCATGTATGAATTTTCTTACATCCATTCTTGTTCTGTAAACAAGTGGAGCTTGTAAAGCACTATAAAACTGGGGCAGATTTCATTGATGACAGAAGCAGAAAGAAAGGCACACTCAGTAATCATGAAAGAAGCAAGATTGATTAGTTCTCAGAATGATAAATGGGATGAATAGGGCTGGAGTGACATGTCAAATGAGATCCTCTCATCAACAACAAATCGTTTAAATGTAAATTTGTCTACACTGAAATGCACGGCATCAGCTTAATTCTGAAGTCTGGAGTGCAATAGCTGACAAGAGAAGCTTTCATATTTTGAGACAGTTTACAGCTTTCAGTTCACATCATTCAACACTTCACACCCCCTGTTACAATAGCATTAGCGGTCACTAGTCCTGCCGTGAAAGTGCACTTTTGAATTCCTATTGTGTCATTTCGTAGATGGTGCTGTCACTATTCAGAGTTCTAAAAACATGGAACAGTCTGGTGCTTTTCCTTACCCCAGGTATATCTCTTTTTGAGATACCATGAAGACGAGAATAAAAGTACAAGTGCTCTTCTCCAGTAAGCAGCTCATCCAGGCCATCATCTTGAGGACAATAACCAATGTTGATTCCTTGGTTACGACACTCCATTATGTCCACCAAGCGACTGGGGAAAGACAAAAGTTTTCTTAGACTGCACTGAACATATAGAGCATGGGTGACGAACATGGAAATTGTTTCTCTGGGCCTGCAACCTTTAGTATGTTTTATTACCATTTAGTTATAGCTTGTTCATTTAAATATGGTCCTTAAGGACTTAATTCCCTATACTAAAAATGAAAGGCAAGAATCTTCTTGTTGTGTTTGTGTTAAGCAAATTAAAATTAATAAGCAATTTAAGCATCTATAGTACTTTATACATACAAAAACACTCAAATATAGACTTACCCATCCCTGTCTCTGATCTGTGCTGTGCCATCAGTGGGGCTGACATCTCCAGTTAGCATCTTAAAGGTGGTAGTTTTCCCTGCTCCGTTGACACCCAGTAGACCAAAGCACTGCAAAAAGAGAGTTGTCAATTACTTTTAATTGTTTTGAAACTTGGTTATATATATTGGTACTAATATATACTACTACTTTTCAGAATTGTTTTGGTAAATGTATTATGTAAACGTTTATATGGTTTAGGAAATTTTTGTTTTATCTTTGAAAGTTCCAGCAATCAATGAGAAGAATAAATACAAGTTTATTTTGTCAAACCACGACATGTTGGCCTTACTTCTCCTGCAGGAACTCCCAGAGACAGCTGCTTAACAGCAGGAACCTTCTTCTTGAGGTGCTGATAGACCTTGGTTAGCTGGATTCATTTGCAGTACATCTTCACAAGCTGCTCCACTGGACACCCGACAATGCTCAGCTGCCACATCCTCATCCTCATCTTCACAAGCTAACAGAGGTATTGTCTTTCTTCTTAGAATGAGGTGTCTGTAAAGATAATAGCATTTTTAAATGATTATTTTATGTGATATTAATCATTTTCACCAGTGAATGGGTTACAAAATAAACAATGGGTAACCATAATAGAATTTTTGGTAAAACTGACCTTATTTGCGAATGGTGTACTTGTTTAACAGGAGGCGTAAGGAGAAGAAGACTACTCCTTGGATAAAGGAGGAGATGAACATCCAGCCCAGGGCATCAGTGGAGAAGGGGTTCTTGTAGGCATCAATACCATAGCCACTGAGGATCTGCACCTCAATATTCATTCTTGCTAACGCCAAAAGCCCATTGCCAAAGTTGAACTGGGGGAAGATGAGGAAGGCGTAGCTCAGTCTGTCAAAGATTACTTTAAGGGCCTGTGGGAGGGAACAACAAAACAGCATCCCATGAGAACAAAGTCTGATTAATAATATAAAATGAGCCTTATTACATAATTAGATAGATAAGGTATGTGCTATATCTCTCATATTACGAGAAGAACAAGCTTATAATAGCATTTCTCTGACCTCTGCGTTCCGTTGTGTGATCTGGCCCATAAAGTAGAGGATTGAGGTTGGTATGATGGTATTAACACAAATAAAGAGGTTGATGCACACATAGGTGATGAAAGCCATCTCTGCATCCTTTAAGACACCGGATAAGAGATACATCCAGGGAAAAGTTGCAAACCTACAAAAGAAAGTGTCAGCTCACTTTAAAGAAAATAGAGAAAAGTGATGTATTTCTGACTGAAAAAAAAAAACAAGAAATAAAAATATCGTTTGTAAAAAAAATTATACAGCCCAGTTGTTAAAAAGTCTGTTTTTTTGTTGATGTGTATAACCTACACAGAGAAGTTGAGTCTATAAATAATAGAAAATACAAGAAAAGAGCACTATGCGGAGGGTAAACATTCAGTCAAGGCACCAAAAGAGATGAAGATAAATTACTTCTGCCCCTATTCCCTTGGTAGCAGAACATCTTTTCCCTTTTTTGTTTTTCTGTCTTTTCTTTCACATAATCGACTTGTTCACTTGATTGGGGTGCCTGGGTCAGGCAGACCGAAAGGAAGAGACAAAGGAGGAGAGAGTTAAAAGAAAAGATAGGAGGGCTGAAAGAAACAGAAGGCCACAAACACAAACATAGCTAGACAAAGACAAAGCAACTGGGTGGCATGCCCAAAAAAGGTGCTTGGTAGGCACACTGTGGCTGCCAAGCTATGACAAGAGACAGAAATAAGAAGCCTGCAGACCAGACCAGGTGGGTGCTCACTGACAGATGGAGCACTGTGATTATTCATTGCTTGGGAAAGAGACATCTGTCTGATAAATGAGAAGCAGAATGCTGACTTGGCTTGCTACAATCTAGGGCACCGAACAGGGCATCCACTAGCAAACACTGGAGCCATAACTTTAGCTTTATGTGGAATGACATTTTCTTTAATTCATTGATGATAAAAATATACATTGTAGTGCGATGTTTATATGTATTCTTGTGTTACCTTTATACAAGGTCATAATGCACATTAAATGTATAAAGGTTGTTGGTGGAGTGATAAAAACTCAATCTCAAAACTTAATTTTATTGACTTAACATTTGGTAAACCAGTATATTAATGTTTTTTTCAAGTACTTACCCAAAAAGAACCAGAAGCAGTGTAACGGCTCCCAAATTTTGACGTTCTGTAAAAGCGGGTATCTGGAATGCTGCAATCACACCAACCGTCAAAGCCACAGGAATCAGATAGATGACCTAGGGTGAATACAAAACAGAAGGAAATATATCTATCATATTTATATACAGGGTATAAGATGATCTTAACATATACAGTATATGTACTTGTATATGTTAGCTCTTAGACACAAGTTTGTACAAGTTCTGAAACTGAATAAGTTAGAGGAAAATGTTACCATGTCATAAAAGAAGTTCACAGCCCAGTAGAAAGGTTCACTGACTCCAGCAATGAGCTGGAGCCTCTTGGAGCCACTGTGGTGTTCATTGACCTCATAGATGGCAAAGCTAGATGTAGTGATTGAATACCCTGCCAGCACACACATGGCTACAAGGATCTGGAGCATTCCTTGGACACTGTGAGGAAAAAAGATATATTAGATTGGATGTAGTAGAAATAACAGGAAGAAACACACACAATATTCCTTTTCACCTACTAGATCCAACATAAGAATGTTAATGGGCCACTGTCTCTGTATTTTGCTGTTGTTTAACACACTTAACAGTTCTCATGCTGATTCACACTAGATGAGGCAATATGATGTAATTCTTCAATAAAAACAATGGTCCGTTTTACTAAAGCATTGCAACAAACTGTCATATCATTCCCTGCTGATACTTGACTCATTTGAACTATTCACGTGGCTCGCAATAAACAGAATTCCATTAATACTAATATAGCAAGGCGGTTAAGACTTGCTAAAGTGTTGGCTCTTGCAAGGTAATTGTTGTTGGTTCATACAGATGGGGTCATACATTGGGAATAAATTCACACTACAGTTCCTGTATAGTCAGTATACGCTTGTAGTGAGCTGCTAGGCTGCAAAGCTTCAAGTTCTGACAGGACCCCTGACACAAAAGATAGTTTGATTCATCAGTGCATCCTAGCCTCCAAAAACAAGTACTACAGCACAAACAAATAGCTTTTTATAATTTAAAAGGATACAGCACGAAATACATTAAGCCTTTATGCTGGTTTCCTGAATCAAAAAGAGTGACAGAGAAGAATACCAAAGACACGTAGTGGGTATTTTAAAGCACCACTACTAGGCAAACTTGTACCCTTAGGAATTGTCTCATGGGCAAGGCTACCACATTGTGAAAATCAGACATTTAGTGTAATAAGCAAGCGATATATTTAACAGTGGCCAAATCAATACATCAAACAGGAAACAGAATGCCACCAGAGAAAAGAGGTGGTTCTGTACTAGAAGGCAATATATTACAGCAGAGAAGCTGTAAGAAATCTAAGGTTTGTAAAAAGAATGAAGGAACACTGGATACCTCCCTTCTTAACAAAAAATAGTGCTACGGTAATTAACTTTGATTCTGGACAGATTTGCATACATACAGTACATATATAGAAACTGCACAAACTTTCATTTTGAGTGGGCACCTAAAGGCAGTCTATTTTAAATGAACTCATTTTAGGAAGTGGGGTGCAATCAATCCACCTTTCTGCCACCTTCAGGGTAAACACTCATTATAATGGGAGACTAATCAATAGTGCAAGCTCAGAGAAATCCATTTAGAAAATCAAATATGGGCAAATACCTATGTACCTCTCTGCACTAAATCCACCTTGACTTTGAAGCCATAAATTGAAAAATTCAGTTAATAATTTATTGTAACTTAGACACATGAAAATATTCTTTGTGCCTTGCAACTTCTCATTAAAATACAGACAGACAGTTATTGCTTTTGTTAATACACAGAGATCAGCTATACTTACATTGAATCTTCATCATCTGGTCGTCCAAAATAGGGATGACTGGAAACTGAAAGTCCTGTAATAGAAAGAAAACAGTGTTTTGTTAGCAAGAAAAAAAGGAAACAGGCAATTTTTCAACACAGAAACCAAATGAGCAATGATGCTCTTTTAGCCTGGGACACAGTCAATTGAAAAATAAAGTACAAGATGATTTCATTTGCCAGTGCACACAAAGGAAATTGAATTTTCTTTTATCATTTTCTCCTCACATACAGAGCCTTCGAGATGCTCAGAGACAAGAACTGCTCCCCTGCATGCTTCTGCTCAGTGTGAGATCACCCAAGGCTTGCTAGCTCTGAAGCAGACTGGAATCTCAATGCCTTTTATTTTAGTGAAAATGATGGTTCACAGCATTGTAAGGTTAATCAAACACACAGTCACACCCAGCATGTGACACCTTTCACTATAGAAATACTCAAAAGCACTGTATAATCCTTTCTTTTTCCTTGGAATTGGGTTTTTGTTCTCCAAGGTTAGTGAACTTTTCTTTTTTTTTCACATAACTTTTTGAAATGGTATTATTCATGGGAGTAACTGTTATCCCCTGTGTGGGATGTGGGAGACATATTATTAATAATAACAGGGTAGCCCAAGTGTGATAGTATGTTTGTAGCAGGGGATAGGTATTGCAACTTGTGTAGAGAGACTGAAAATTACAAGGAAAACAGTCCCATAGGGGCCTTCCCTTCTTGGGGTGGTATTAAAAGTGCGGAGTACAGTGTAACATTTGAGATAAACCATGACCACAAAAACATAATCTCCCTGGACCTCCACCCCTGGCTCCTCAGGTCCCTACGGTGGGTTTGGGTTTAACATTTAAATTATATCACCCCACCCTGAAGCACTTGTTATCCTCTGAGGAATGTGAATGTGCCTCGTGCATAGGCTGTATGTTTAGTGAGTATTTCATTATGTGAGTCTGTGTGTGTTTGTGTACTAATGCCTGCAGGCAGATGGTCAGGGTGATACACAGAGCTGAAACAGTACTGAAAACGTGGGCCAGCCTCGTTCTCTTTAGCAAAGCTCCCCTGAGAATAGCATTCATCAGTATTCCTCATGCATAGTGCTGTGACTCTGAGGACAGACAGCACCCCCTGGCTTTAATGCGGAGAAATGAACTGAACCATGAATTCACACCCTGTTTACAGCTCTCTTTCAATTTAGTCAACAAATGCTCTCCTAAAAACGTTGTATAACTTTGCATCATGACTATTCAATATAACATTGTTAATGAGCAGTATACGCAATACATTATTATATCTTCTAAGCTAATTTTAACCATAGGAGACACATGTAAATTAGCTCTAGTAAATCAAAATTCAAAGATAAAAATTATAATACGCTAAACTTGCAGTCTAGTTAGGTATCAGTCCTGATAGCGTTTTGGTTTGTTTGTATTCTTACCATATTCACTTGGATCTTTGTCTGCTGGAAGATTGGAGCGTAGGATGAAGTTGTTCAGACTGCTCAAGTATGCCGGCATGGTGTGGTGGCCCTCGGGGTTGAACCAGACCTACACCCATGGAAGCATTTACACATTCACAGTTTAAATGAGGAAGCATATTTGACTAAAATGTTAAAAAAAATACACAAATCAACTTATAATAAAATAGACTGAAGGCATCCAATGGTCAAAGTTACCTTAGACAGAGTGCGATTTTGGGGCACACCTTTAACATCCATCTGTAAGTTTGATGGAAGTGGCAATCCAAAATCAAAGCCGCCATATCTGAAACAAAACATTTGTCAAAGCATGTAAGCATTAAAAGAAGCTCTAACATATACTGTACTATCCACTTGGGTAGAGTAGATGGAATAGTCAAAAACAACTGGAATTTATTGTCAAGCACTAGATAAGTTATAAATGTGAATGTAATTACGCTGTCTAGCAAAGATAATAAAATGGCTCATTAACCTGTTTCTGATGTATTCATCGGATGTGGCCACCAGGTAGTTCTCCACATTCAGGCCAGTCAGGTTATAAACAATCTGGGATGAGGGGATCTTCTTATGAGGTGGGACGTAGTCTCCCACACCACAAACCTGCAGTAGATAGATGACACTAACTTAGGACACAATAAAACAGATGTGGACAGGAACATAAAAAGGCTAACCCAGACGCTGTTGCAAACAAACACACACATATTCAGTCCTTGTGACCCTGCCTCACCTCTTCCTCTCGAATACATTTACAGGTACTAAATGTTCTGGAGCTGTTTCCACTTGAGGTCCAACTGCTGGTGCTTCTCGTGCAGGCCCTTGAAAAACAACAAATTAATTTATGATTAAAAACAATGCTCAATAAATAATGTTAATGACAAAATGTGAGGGATCACTTTTGGGGTAAATGCAGTTTTACTGTAATACAAAAGGTATGTAGAGTTATTGTATATTGTGTAATAACTTCAGGTGTGTAGGTTGACATTAAACTCTTTATTATTTCAGAGATATAGAATCTTTATTTGTTATAGATATTTTTTAATACAGTGAGGCGTAAAAAGTTATTTACTGTGTTGTGACCAGCACAACATGCTATTTGCAAAATAACCTGTGTTCAGCTTGTTGATACATTTTTCTGGTTAAAATGCCCCAAGGTCTGGTTCATGAGTGCCAATGCCAAAGATGTTCCTTATAAATAAATAGTGTTTATGGAATACAAGTGATGCTTTGCTGAAGGCTTTTAGGACACATACACTGACAAAGAAAGATAGAAATGATGGACCAGAACATTTGGTCAATAAAACAAAGACTCCAAAAAACAATCTTGATAAGACACAGATAATATTGTTTATATATTTGTACTAGAAATAAATACTTACTGGTTGTTTGATTTCTCAAGGCAGGCATTATCAAGGCCAGGGAATGACAACATGGTGTCTGCCAGTTTGCTTGAGTTTGGGTTACTGCAATAAAAGAATTAATAAAGTTAAAAAAATTATTTCAGCATTTTTTTTAGTCCAAAGCAGGTTAAGCAACAATTAGATGATTGGGTAATTAGATGATAAGGTGAACTGAGTCAGGGTTCTATATTTACCCCAACATAACAACAGCTGTGGAAAACTCTTTATGGCCTGGTTTTCACCTTGAGGTTGCCAGGCAACCAGGAAAGACTATATAAGCCCGTTCAGGCTACATTACATTGTTATATTGTATTGCAAAAATATAATTTTGCAGACACTGGAACACATAAATATGTTGTTTTTAATTTGGGCAATTAATAAACCAAATGCACACATATTATGTCATTGCATATAACACCCATCTTAACCTGTATGCTCAGTATACCAATTCAAAAGGGCCTGTGAAAAACAGCCGTGCTAGTCTGATGTGATTTGTCACCACAGTATTCTTTATTTTGCTAAATATGCCCTTGATCATGCACAACACATCTTAAGAATAAAGACATCTCACAAGCTAATTTCTCTCTCTTTGATCTTACTTCTCAGCCATCACAATCATCTCCTAACCCTTACTGGCTTTTTCTCCTTCTCCTTAAGGGTTGTCTGCCCTTCAACAAACTACTGCTTCACATTCAAAACCCACTGGGCAAATCAAGATGCATCAACTCTTCATTAAAGTTTCATCAGAATCAGACAGCTGTGGTGCAGTAATCACCTTCATGATTAAACTGTTTGAAAACTGTTTGATCTTTGGGGTTTGGTGTCTCCCTCAGGACAAGCAGTGTCATTTTTGAGAAGGCCAAACATAGCAAAACAAAACAGCATCCAAACCTTTTACAAAGAAACACATTTATCTACCTGCTTGTGGAACACTTTCAGTTATTGATGACATTGTGTTCATAAAATGTCATCTGTGCTTCACACTGACCTGAAGAATGAGTAGCTTGGTCCAACGTTGTAAAGTGCAGGGCTAAGCTCCAATTCGGGATAATGCCTCAAGTCACTCCTGATCATGCCAAGTCCCATTGCAAACACCACAAACAGGACAGGAAGCAGGATCTGTGAAATCAGGCCTTTCCAGTCTCTGCGGCTATGATGGAACCTCTTAATCAGGATAGCGGTCATTTGCTGCCATGCCAGTTTCACACCACTTACAGTTGCAGATCCAGTAAAACCTAGAATTAAACAAATAACAATGTGTTTTTATTGATGGCATGATAGTATAGATATAAGAAACTTGCAAAAGATACTATTAACTTACAGATTGTGCTTTCATTTGAGTCTGAGGTGAAGCTATCTATGGACTGTGTGTCAGACACTGTGTCAGACACTGTTTCCGATATTGACAGGAGATCGTCACCACCAGCAGAGTGTGTGTCAAATGAAGAAACACCTACAGAGCAAAATAATGCATAACATCTGTGCTTGTCAAACTGAACTTTGTATCATTTTTGGCCTCCTCACCTCTATTTACATATAACACAAAAATGTTTATTTACGGTTATTTTAAATGAAAATAATTTGTCATTTTATAAATTTCCAGAAAAAGTAAACCTGTGTTGAGGTACAGGTATTTGTGAGAGCGTACTTCTTCTAAGGTTGTGTCAGAGATGCCATAGCACCCAAGCTGCAGGGCGTCCAGGTTGGTGTCCAGGGCGCAAAGAAGAGAGCGGTATGAGGAGGCGTTCGATGAGCTGAATGGAGGCAGTAAGTACACCAGATCACTGCCCTGGGCTTCCTTCAGTCGTGCTTCAGGAATATGGGCTTGGACAAAGGACTTCAGTTCAGCATTGTCAATCTCCTTTGATTTTTCATTCTAAGTTTTTAGGAGATAATGGCATTCATTATTTTAAAAATTACACACATTTGCAAACATCCACCTGCAGCTTTGTTTTCCTGCCCTAAAATTATCTGGAAATTGATTTTTAAAACAGGAAAGGAGGAATACATTTTATCTAACATTGCTTTAAGAGCTCTGCCTCGAGTTTATGCAAATGAAACAAAATTACTGGCAGATTCAAATACTTGCATCAATATAAACCATTAATGTCACTGTAACCATTTCATTTGGCTCAAATTGTGTCACCTAATTTCTGTCTTTGTACTTTGTTCCCTCTTAAAACTTTCAATGACTCTTGAGGAACATAAAATGTATGAGGCAGCAGTCAGCAGAGCATTACTGGTGTGGGGATTTAGTCCATTTTCCAGTTTTCAATCTATTTGATACAAATCACCCTATTGCAATGAATTGTGTGCCCAATGTGGTGGAGATAAAACACAAGATTTATTTACAGATGAGCTGTCCTCCTCCTCAATAACAGTGTAGTATAAAATTGCACAATGTGCTGGCTGTGCATAATGTAAGATGTATCATTGTGTATAGGATGCCAGGGTAAAATGCACAATGTCAGTTGATAAATAAAAGCTTATTATGGAGCTTTTTTAAAGATAAAACTCCAGAATACCATAGTTTAATATGAATATTTTTTAATTCTATCTTGCTTTATTTGTCTCATAATTAATCAATAAAAATGTGTTTTTAAGGAGAACTACCTTTTTGGTGAGCGTTAGTTTGTAACCTTGGCCTAGCTGGTCTTTCAAGTCGAATGGAGTGCCACTGCATTTTAGTCCGCCTCTTTCCAGGAAGGCAATACGGTCACTAAGTACTTCAGCTTCATCCAGATGGTGGGTGGACATGATAATGGTGCGACCTAACAAGACAAACATAGGTACACAGATTAGGAGATGAATAAACTGTAAACCTCTAAAACTGCAGGGAGTTTAAGAAAAGTGCTAAAAGGGCAAACAAAAACATGCACAAATAAGGCTGTCAAAACTGTTTTTGCAGCATTAAAGACTCACTTATTTCTGACACTGGGCCAATAACAAATACTATATTTTTCACTGCTGCAGTTACAGATTCAGCAACTTGCCTGTCTTTCCTGTTGCTGTGGTTACTCTTTGAGATCATAAATAAAAATATTTGTATATTACATATGAGGAGGAAGCAACACACACATAGCTTCTTAGAACTGTTCTCTTATTGCTATTCTCCTCATAAAATATACTGTATGTGTTTTATAAGACAATAAGATTAAGCACACTAAAGAAAACAGGCTATTGTTATATATTCATTTAATATATTATACCGTATATAATTTCACATTGTCTGATACATCTATTAAACAACTAAAAACTCTGTAAAATTATAATTTTATATATGATGTTATAATTCATGGTGTGCAACCCTGGTTTCTGAAACTCACCTTTTTTATGCCTGATAACAATGTCCCAGATGCTGCGCCTGGAGCAAGGATCGACTCCTGTGGTGGGTTCATCCAGAACCACCAAGCGAGAGCCCCCTATGAAGGCGATGGAGATTGACAGCTTGCGCTTCATGCCGCCCGACAGGGTTCCCACCCGCTTGTGCCTGTGAGCATACATGCCTGTCTCCTCCAGGATCCTGTGGGGGAATCAATGGGACACATTTGACATGGTTCTTATGTTAACAAACTATTTCTGTGTATACAACCCTCAGAAATAGTTTTATCATTCTCATCTGTTAACCGGAGGGGGGTCTGAACTAGAAGAAGGGCATAGTTGCCTTGCTTCAGGGTTTTTTTCTCAGAAAACCTGGTGGCCTCATGATGCTTTTACTTAAAGCAAGTCATAGGATAAATCTAAATGAAGTTCAAGTTAAAGGTCAAGCACCTGAATGCCAAACCATATCTAAATAATAATACAAATTAAATTGTGTTTTTAATTCAGTCCTATAATAAATTTATTGAAGAAATAATAGTTAGCTGCTTACGAGCGAACTTGTTCGTGGAGTTGCTTCTGAGACCAGTGTGGGGCCTTGATTTGGCCATAAAGTAGCAGGTGCTCCTTGGCAGTCATGTGATCAAACAGGACATCATATTGCATGCAGACACCCAGCTCTTTGCGAACGTCATCCAAGTGGGCCTGCATGTCTCTGCCATAAACTTCAATAGTGCCAGATGATGGTGGGAAAAGACCAGTGAGGAGAGACCTGTGGAGAGAGGAGGAACAAAGTTTCAAATACTTAAATTGGGTATTTTCTTTCCCACTGGCTGTGATTGAATAGGAATCTAAATTTATGATTTAGATGCACACTTGAAAAGTACATAAAAAACCACCACAAATTTTATATTCTAAAACTGCCATTATACAGTAGAGATGAAAGAATCAGCAAATTAGTCACATTAAAAATGTAAATGCAAGTGTTTCTGCTCATAACGGCCAGCTTCTATTGTGGTGTTTATATTCTGTGCCAGGTTAGGACCAAAACAAACTCTCTGTCAGCAGTCAGCTCTTAAGATGATTAAAGTGATGCACTAACCAAATATTATAAATGAAAAAGCATTTGTTTAGCACACGCTGATTCTGTAACAATTAAGAAGAGATATACATACATAGTGGTAGTTTTGCCAGCTCCATTGTGACCAACCAATGACGTGACATGGCCCTCATGAAAGGAAATATTAAGGTTTTCAATGGCAACTTGCGTGCCATAGACTTTTGTGAGACTATGAAGGGCAACGCCCACTGGCATCTCTGATAAATCTTCCCCAGTCTTAGAGGACAGAGTGTTCTTGCCTGAGAGAAACATGGAGAAAGCAATAAGAAGGAAATCAAGGTGAAAAAAATTATGATCATTTAGAGGCATGTGTGTAAAAGTACATAAACCAATAAGAAGGAAATCATTGTGCTCACAGCATAACACTGAAACAGACAAGATATTGTATTGCAATGTATGTAATACCTTTTCCCTTGTTGTCAGAAAACACAGGCTGGTCCGTCTGCATGATGTTGCTAAAGAAGTGTCCTTGGCCATTACTTTTTGATTTTTTGCAACAGCATAAATCTGCCCAAAATGAAGCTTTGATGGGGAAGTACCAAGGAGCTGGTATGCCCGTTTTTCCTGAAAGCAAAAAATAACATTTCACATTCAAACTCTTGAAAATATAAGGCAGGAAAAGAATTTGAGTTTATTGTTTTTGTTTTCTTTGTAGCACAACACCTACTTAAATAAAAAAAAATATATATTTTTTACACAGTACTGACTCTATTGTTTATAACTATTTAACAACTGAGGCAATCACTTACTTTTGCCCAGTTATAGCAACATTTTAGTAAATCTTTGGTGCCATTCCCAACATTTACCATAAATTCATCCATTTCTTTGTCCAAATATCTGAATCATGTTATGTTTGTTCAGACCACATTGTCATTCTATCTACACACAATTGTTTCACTGTTAATATACCTGGAAAGACCATTCGGATGTAACCCCCAATAATGAAATAAAGGATGGAATCGATGAGCATCAGCCAGCACAGCCAGCCAAACGAAGCTGTGTCGCCAGCAATTGGTGAGGAATAAGAGTTGCTCCACTGAATTCCTAAAGAAGTAAACCAGATAAAAGGTTTTGATTGATTCCCACACAGTCTGTCCTTTTTTCTGTCAGGCATTATCTGATGCATGTCAGATATTTAGACTAATACCTTCTCCTTGGGTCTCATACCGGGTGACATATTGACTGGCATAACTGAAGCAGGTTGGGGAAAACAAACTCTGCAAAAGCAAAGAGACAACACACAGTCAGACTTGTTACAAAAACATGTGGATATGTTTTTTGTTATTAAATGTAAATGTCATAATATTTTGTATCTATGTAATAAGAATATTTAAGAGTGTTCTTACCAAGAGGCTCTTCTGTGAAAAGCTGAACTGAGTCTCCATTGCCATGACCACAATGAAGGGGAAGAAAGAGAGGACATACAAGAGGCTGCCACTGAGAGCAGCGATGTAAGTTTTGTCAAAGAAGGAGCTGACTAAGTAAGTGAAGCCCAGGATGCTCAGCCCATAGTCACAGATGTAAAGGAAGATGAGGAAGCCATTACTGTTCGGCAAGATTTGCCCGTACTTCAGCACCAAGGTGAGGAAGAAGATGGTCAACACCAAATAAGCTGCAGATTCAATGAACCAGGCAAAGAAATGGCTGAGTGGGCTGACTCCCATCATCTTCATGTACTGTTGAGGAAAAAAAAAAAAAACAATTACAGAAAAGTTCTTTAACTTCAAATATCACAATTGGTACACTTGATCTTATTTCCAGATGATGAACAATCATCTTTTGTTTAATTAATTAAAGCGTGCATAGCTTATCTTTGGGATTTTAAATTAATTGTAGTAAACACACATGAACCACTTATAACTATTTAACCATAGCTATGATAACTATATTCTTCATTCCAGCCTTAAGAATTGTGATCTGTTATACAATACATATAATTTGTAAGAATATTAATACTGATTTCCAGTAACTGTTTAGCTTCAGGCTATGTATCTGTATAATGAAAACTACTAACAATTTTGAGTGGCTATATAACTGTAACATAAAAACCATTACCTCATGCAGCTTCATTTCTCTCTCATGAACCAACTTCTTTACAAAGTCCGCCACAAACAGTACCCAGGCTATCATCAGCAAGAGTGGAAACACAAAAGAGATGGCCTCCAGGTATCTGGGGAACCAAGAGAGACAAACTGTCAATCAGATTTCTGCAAAGCATTAAATCACTGTCGACAAGAGGCAGCTGAGAAGCCCTATTGCAGTCATGACTGACACTGTAATGCAGAGTACAATACTGAAGAGAGGTTCTGACAACTATGTTTTGATCCCTATATCATTTCCACAAAATGAAGGCCTATTTTTTCATCTAGACCCTGATACATAGGAATTTAGTGTGAGCTGTTATTAGGCTACAGAGACATATTTTAGCTCACATATCAAAAGTTGTGCAGCCGAGTAATAAATCAAAACGATAGAGAGGCAGGGATAACCATATCTCAGAGTTGGTCAGGAGGCAGCCTGCGATAGTGGCCTGCTCAGGAGGTATCAGCACTGTCTTAAGATGCACAGGACAGGCACCAATATAGACCATATATTCATGTATGATTTATTATAGAGCAGTGTACTGAAGAGTATGTAAATGGAAAACCCATGTTAGAATAGATATAAAATATAGACACTACCGACTAGACTCTTCAGTATATATGCATGGCTCCAGTCAAAAACGCAATACTCAGTGTACAATTACAATGTAAAACTTACTGACAGTCTTAAGTGGCAAATGAGAGATTTGACACATCAGTACTTGTCACAGACTCTGCATACTTTTACAGTGTGTTATCTTGTGTGTTTTTGTGTGTATCCAGGACACTCACTCATCTCGGTGATAACAGGGGAATGGGAAGGGTTGTAGCTGAACGGCTGAGTCAGTGATATTCTGGTTGGTCTGGAGATCTATAATAGCTCGATCAATTGACTCCTGAAGATAAATGAAGCCACGATTGTAACGCAGCGTCTGTCTGGACGAGATGTGGTTATCCTTCACAAAAAAGGGTTCGCGGACACGGTCGGTACGCATGACATTGTCCATGTGCATGCGGATTGTGTAGCTGACTTTTGGAGGAAGTGTATATGTGGTGGAGGGGGCCCTGCGCTTTCTGGATGACTCTGAATCTTCAGGCTGCTTGAAGATGACACCTTTAAAATAGAGAACAGTTTGCAATGATTACAGTGGTTTATTCTCAAGGCTATATTTAAAAAAACTAGAGCAGTGTTTTGCTGTAAAGTGTAAATCTAGGACGGTGTTTCAAAAAGAAGGGCACTGTCCAGCCAGCCACTTCATCCAGAGCTTACTTACTTGCATAAAGATTACGGTCTTTGGCAAGTTCTTCTGCAACGGTGTTAAGCTCTTGTTCTGTGTCGTAACCTTGGTGACGGTCAAATTTAATGCAGGAGGAGAGGTCCATCATCAGGGTGGACAACGTAGTGATCTGGTTTAGAACAGCTTTGTTTTTCTCTAGCAGCAAGGTTATATTTGCTGTAATAAAAGAAAACATAAGTGCAAGTGAAAATTTAGAACTTTACTTGTTATACTGTTGTGGTCTTTCTCTCTCAAGCCCTGTTTAGTTAAATAGTGCTTGACATAGAAATATGGGCTGACATGTATGTCAAAGCCACATCACTTCCATTTTCTGACAATGTAATTTTTACGTGCAAGAAGCAGGAGAGCAATATAGATAAAAAGTGTAAAAATCCAAGTACTCGCTTACAGAAGCTGCTGAGTGTCTCCTGCATTGTGTCAACATTAATGCCTGTCTGCATCTCAATGAAATTCTTCACAAAGGCATTGCCAAGGGAATTCTGTCAAGAGGAAAGCAAAATTAAAATAGACATAGGTACAAAACTGTGCTGCGAAGGTTCATCTAACATCTCTGCAAAGGTTTTCTCTATATTTTCAGGCAGCAGTGACACAGCAAAAAGAAACAAACCGACAACACAGTGAAGTCAGTATTTGTACCTGCAGCATTGGCAGAGTCTGTCTGAGTGTTTCAGAGGACTTCATGATGTAGCTAGAAGATTCAATCCAGTTCTGGGAGTACTGTCTTAGATTTGCAAACTCCTGCAAGGTGCGGTTGGCCTGAGGAGCGAAAGGACAAGAGAAGATATACTGGTTACAGATACTTACTGCTGTGTTCAGCATATAAAAACTACACGAGTATAGCCTTAAATAAAGTTACAAAGTCAAAGTTTAAACCACTTATCCTGTCATAAATTAAGAGTGGTGGACAATCACCAGTTAAACACTTAGAGACAGAGAAAATCTAATACTCCATAAGCACTCCATAAACTATGAAAATCCATACCTTATTCATTATGTCTCTGGTCATTGGTGTGTCCGGGGTGTAAAGTATTTGTCCCATAAGCATAGGTTTAAGGAAAGCCCAGGCAATGGCTCCTCCTGTGGTGTTGACCATGTCCAGATACATGTTTGTACAAAAGGGAGCTACAGGGATAGAGAGAGCATGAAACAATAATAACATTTGTGTACACTTCAGTGGCACAAAGTCAAGATTTAAAAAAACTTTGTGGTTGTTTCTAGTACGTAAAATGTATAACAATATAAGCAACAATGCTGGCTACATGAAGGAATGTTAGGTGTAATAAAGACTAAAGTTTGCCTGTGTGATGGGTCTTTTTGTATTTTGTAGTTCAAATTTTACATTTTTAACTCAAACACAATAAAAGTCTACAGTCTTTTTATACTTACTGGCATTTCGTGGGATCTTGAATCTCTCAATCATATCTTCCCTCTGGCTGCTGTCAGTAAAAACAGGAGCGGATAATGCTATTTTGGGATTTTGGGCAATTCCAAACAGAGATATGATACCCTGACTGCACAAAGCTCGTGAAATGGTGACAAATGTAGCCCTGCTCGAAATGGTGGACCTCTGCGATCTTGACATCTGGAAAAAGCGAAAGAGAAGCATATTTTAAACTGTGCTAGATAAGATTGAAGCCTGATGATCAAATGAGACATTAATAAGCAAACACATGCTGCATAAAGAGCGAACCACACCTCGCGGAACTCATTGTTGCTTGCTAGGTTGAGATCTTCAATAGATTTCAAGTACCCTTGGAGTTGATTAATGGCTGGCACCATGTCTTTCATCATGTTTACAACAGCTTGAGCCATATGAAGCATGCTCTGCACCAGACTCTGTATCTCTTCGGGCAACATCACCTAAAATGAAAAAAAAAATGCCATCTCCATGTGTCTCTTTTTATTTTTATGCAGCTTTTACCATCACAGGTATTTGACAAACTTACTTGTGTTGCTTAATGATACATATTAATCAGTGGCATAGGGGGCCAGATTTCTTTTACTAATTTATGTAAGTAATTGAAAAAGTCTCAGAATGTTACCCAGACCTAGACATTCAGGTGATCAGTTTTTCCATAATAAACTGAGAGCTAAAATTCTAAGGAATACTAGCATTCATTCATCTTCATTGACTTATTCCCAATAAGAGATCGTGGGTGACTGGAGCCTATCCCAGCAGCTTTGGGACTAAGGGGGAGTATACCCTGGACAATGGTCAGTAACCACAAGGCTGATATTTAAACACACACACTGACAGACGGCCATTCACTCTCACATCATTAACTAGAGATCCAACAATGTGCATTATACTATATGTAGAAAAGCACATCTCTGTCTTACATATTTTCCCTCAAAATAGTCCAGAATCAAAACAGTTCAGTGAAATTACTTATTGTTTGATTAACACAGGAGAATGTCTGAGGTGTTTTTGTGACATGATAAAAAGCACACTATGAAAGTAGACTTACTCTGTAGAGGAACTTCTCCATGTTGAGATGCTGGGCCAATATAAGTGAGAAGCTGTACCACTGTTCCACAGACATAGAGCAGAAAGACTTAAAGATGGCCATTTCACTCTCTGTCATGTTTTTGGAGTCTGTGGAGTTGCAGTGACGCATGTTGACCAACCAGGATAAGATCTGTTTGAACAACATTAAAAGAAAGTGGAAAATCACAAAAGCACACACAGATGTATTTCTGACATTTCATTCACAGAGAAGGATCAAATCCATTTAAGGTGTGTTTGAGGAGAAACACTTTTACACCAAACGCAAAACAAATCATCAATATGATGTTTCAGGCTCACCTGCAAGTTGTTGTTTGACAAAGCTGTCTCAGAAAGGAGGTAGACAACTGCTGGTTCAAAGCCTGGGTGCTGCTGCAAGTCCAGAAGAAATGCGGTTTTATTCCTCACCATCTCGCCAATGGTTACAGCCCCTAGGAAATAAATTATATCCAAAAGGTTTTTTATCTAGTAAATAATTGAAATAAAAGTAATAAAAAAAAAGTAATAAAAATACAAATTAAGAATCAAATATCCACAGCTAACTTAAAAATAATGCATTCATAATTCACACAAGCTACTCAAAGTGGTCTACTTTTAATTAAAAAGTGAAAAACGTCTCACCTGGGGCCTGTAATGTTAAGGGCGCTTAGACCGCTTAAATTAAGTCCCAAACCTTCAGTCAACACAGATGTCCTGCAATTAAGTAAACACATTTAAACAATTAATATACAAAATAATAAAACACAATAAAAATAAATAAAACAATGAATGTAAAAGTACCAGTTTGTCTGAACATTGTACAGTCTTGGGTCTCCAATGAGCACATCAAAGATGCTATTGAGCAGAGTGGATGTGTTAGCTAAGCTCTCTAGAATTGGGAGAACACTGTTACACAGCAGGCCTGGCTCCAAGGACAAACTCTGCATAAACTGAACCATGGAGTCTGTTTTCTCCAAACTGCACACCTAAAGAAAGTATAAATTAAGTTAAAGATGAGTAAGAAATTGTTTCCCAAATACACAACACATATTGTACCTTTTTAGTTATCATCCAATTCACACTGTGATAAAAGTTTTTTTTTTTGTAATTATTGCAAACACCAACAGTGCAGAGTGTTCCTACGTAAAATTCTATTTTATCTGTTAATAATAGTGCTTATTTTAAGTGATCATTTTGAGTTCAAAATGTAAATGCAGAAACCTGCTTCTCCAACTGGCTAAGTAGCTCAGTAGATTTTGGGTCTGTTGAGTTGGTCTGAAGGAGTGTAGTGGCTGTTTGTAAAATCTTCTGCATCAGATTGTCTGTGGAGATAAGGGTAAGAGAGGTTATAAGAGTTTGACGGGACAATGAGGTGGGAAAGGAGGAGTATAAGGATTGCAAGGTGACATAATAACATAACATCCCACTGCGCTTCATTATGACTTGCACCATTACAGGGGTACCATCGTCAGGAGTGAGCAGCAAATGATGTGCTTCAAGTAAGGCCAGTGCAAAAGTGATGGGGCCTAGAGAGTTTGCTGTGCATTAAAACCATGAAAGAGTGACAAGCCTCACAGAGTACACATGACAGAATAACTAACTATGACAGAATGTTTAATTGAAGGGTGCTCAGCAGAGGTGTTTGCAATTACAAGTTAACTGAAAGAGTGTTTAAGACCAGAGTGAGGTTGCACAGAAGTGAAGCTGCTTATAAAATGAATCCCATGCATTAAAACATTATCACACAAGCACAGACGCCAATTAAAAAGAGGTCATAGATGTCCACTTGTGTGAGAGAGGGGAAATGTTTAGAGAGGGCGGACAGGATAAATGAATGAATTCTACTTTGCTAATGAGATTTAAAAAGGTGCTGAGTGGCTTTCTGCTGGAGATGGGCCATATGGCCTTAGGCTCTTTGGGAACTCAAGCTAAGCAAGTGTGAAGTCTGATTGCTCGTATCTCCACAATGAATTATGCCACACTTTAATCATGTACACAATAACAACGGCATTAGCAAAACAATTTATGGACTTGTCATGGTCGAGTAACACTTATGAAGGTCAAAGAAAAAGATGGTTACAAGCTGTATATAATTTTAGATAGTGTAGACAGCTGGTAGACTCACACATATATAAAGCCAAGAAAAATACTGCATAGGCTAATTAATTTAAATCTCTTAATGCATATTATCAAAAACATGCTGGGGCGCCCCCTGGTGGTGGCTGCCAACAAGGAATTTGCCCACAAGAATAACAAAAATATTGAATAATCTTTATATTTAGAATATTTTAAGTGACTTAAAGTGATTGAGTAATAACTGTATTAAAGAAGGAAATTGGAAATGATAATTTAGTTTGAAACATAATGATACATTTAAAAATCCACCTGCTATCCAGATTTATTGGAGTCTTAATAACCATAAAGTTACCCTGAGATTCCCTGGCAATTGCAAGGGTGATGTTTTTTAGCAGTGAAGAGTATGGGAAGGCATCAGGTAGCATGTGAACAGCATTTATCCAGAGATCCAACGATGACCTGGGTAATAATAAACATATTATTAGAGGTTAGTTAAAAGAAAGAGTCTGTAATGTGCTTAGAAAACTTACAACTCAATTCCTGGAACAGTGAGCAAGGAGGCCACCCCAAGGGCAGCATCAATAGTGTCCTCCCGTGAGCTTTCTAAGCCCCATGACATGTCTTTTGTTGCTCCTTTCATGACAATCCCGAGGTCAGGGTTGGAAAAGAAAACATGGGCCGTCTCTGCAATTTCTTCTGTAGTTGGTGGCACCATCAGAGCTTGAAACATGGAGTTATAGTTGAGGCTGAGGAGGTCTATGAAATCATCCATAGGGCCTCTGACTGGCATAGATGGAGCTTCACGTCTGCGGCGAACCCTGGTATTGTTGTGGCTTGACATCTGTTGCTCATAGATGTTAAAGTTAGTATCCATGGCATAGCTGCTGGTGGTTAACAACTGTTGTATGAATGAAATCACACTGCCAGTTATGTCTTCAAGCATGTTTGGTGGCAGGTCAACATTCATCTGGGTCAGGGCTGACAAGAAGTGACTGAGGAGTTCATGTATTTTGGTTAGAGTCTGGATCAGCAGATCGGGTCCAGATGCTTGAGTGGACATAAACCAAGAAAACATCTCAGTGACCATCTGCATAATCATTGTTGTACTGTTGGATGCCAGAAGTTCCTCCAGTGCTAGGTATTGCATTGGATCATCCCCAAATATCTTCATGTCAACCATCATCTTGAGAGTGTTTGTTACCATGTCAATCCATGCTTCATTGGAAATATTCCCAGATATTATGTAGTAGATGTCATCTGATGTAAAGTTTAGTGAGGAAAGGAGTATCATTGCTGCTTCACTGAAGAATTCCTCAGATGAGCTACTGTTCTGAATCTGATCGTTGTTTTTCAAGATGTGCTCAAGTGATTTTTCAAGAGCTTCTGTGTATGGCTTGAGGAAGGGGAACTTGTTTTGCAACTCTTCTGAGAGCGCTCTGACAGAGGACAAACTGTAAATGGAAAGATACAAGTTACTGGAAATGTTCATAACATTTTTATTTATATAACATCAATCAACAACTCAAGTGTCAGACCTGTGAACCTCATTACCATATATGGCTCATTATTGCAGCTAGCATGTAAATGGAAACGAATTCTAAGAAGATGTCTCAAGCTTAGTCAAGTCAAAGATGTTTTTTCAAGCAGACTTGAGACTGAAGTTAAAAAATATGAATAAATTAAACTGTCTGCAAATTGTTCATACATGTTCATCTGGGCAAATTACAAATATAAAATTCTCTGCATATTTTTTTGTTATAACATTGCAAAATCTGGTGCCTGATTGTGTGTGTGTTTTTTTTTTTTTTCAGTTGTAGATGTTTTGTGCTAATGCTGTCCTCTGGGTGAAGCTTTTGGTTTTTAATACACAGAACATACATATACATTTTATACATCACCGTAAAAATGATCTGGTTTCATTTGCATTAGTCACCTGCTTTGTAGCTGCATGTCTTGGAGCTGCTTGTACAAATTACGCTCCACCTCAAGGCTCAGTGGCTGGTCTACCAGGGCAGAGAGCTGGCTGTAGAAAACCTCGATGAACTGATCAGTCACATTTGACTGGGTCATATCGGCATGGTAGACAGACTGCACAGAGCTGACAATCCTGGCAGCTGCAGCTTTTGGACTCACTGGTCCCATATCTGTACACTGTTGAATAAAATCATACAGGGATATAACATTTTCAGTGTGTCAATGCTGCCATCAAGTGGCTAGTCAAAGTGTCAGCATTGAGACACAATAATGTGTCCAAGCAAACATTTACATTGGTTGGAATTAAGACTAACAGTACTTTTTTATCACTAATATTTTGTAGCATCACAGATACTTACGCTACAGTTGTGGGGTTTCAGTTCTTCAAAATAGGCATCTATGACAGGCGCAAGGCTGATGTTGCACCACTTCACCATGGAGGACTGGGCTAAGCCAGCTGCCACTCTCACAGGCTCCCAGGCTTCAAGAGCTTCATGGCAGTCTAACGTGCCATTAGCCTAGATAAAAAAAAGATCAGACATCATATCACTTTTCACTCACATTTGTTCATGCAAAACCTGTTCGGGAGGTTAAACAAAGAGACACAATAGGGCACTGTGGGGGCGGTCGTCCTATAACTGGAAGGTTGGTTCTCCCCAGTTCAAAAGGCAGATACACAAGAGAAATTATTTTATGTCATTGTTCATACAGTTCATAGAAAAGGACATAAGTCTCACACAAGTATCACCACCTCATTCCACACCCACAGAAATATGTAATGTATATTCACATAAAAGTTATAAAAGATGGATGAGCCATTTCCTCCATTGTACTTTGTAAGTGCGCGAATGTATTGCAGCACAACATTAAACTAAACAAGTTCAAGTGCAAGTAGTACTTTTTGTTAAGACATAGCAAATGTAATAAAAATCTGTAGTCAGTAGTCATGCTGTATATTACCATAAGTCACTCAATATTACACATGTCTACATTTACCTGTTTAGATGCCATGAGTGTCTTTTCAATAGCCACCTCCAAGGTTTCTGAGACCTCCGACATGTTGAAATGACTACCATTTAAAGAACGCGTAATTTCCATCATGAGAGTCACAACAGGCACTTGAAGGCCTACAATCAATTCTGAAACAAAAATTTGTTCAGTTACAAATACTGAATGTCTAACATAATTAATAAGAAACAGACATAAAATATATCTGTGATGATGTACAGTTAATCATTAGTTAACATTCATTGGTTGGCTAAATACTTTACCAGGTTACTGACTATGTGTACTATGTATTGCACAATGTTCCCACAGTGAGAGAGACAATGCCACTCCTCAGTACTAACACCCATAATACAAATGTAAAATAGCTGCCTTTTGTTTAACTCACCATTCTCTGCTTTCAAGATGTTAACTTCATTTCCAATCCCATTTTCAAACAGCTCCACAACGCATGATAGATTGTCTGATAACTCTGTCTCTTTGATGGTTGATAACATCACTTCAAGCATTGTTTGAAGTCTTAAATAAGATCAATGACATATTTCAGTAATTTAACACTAAATAAAGCTCACCACTTAATGTTTGTCCCAAATTTGGAGACACTCATTTTTTACACTCACTTCAGCCATGTATCATTGTTGGCCTTGTTAGTCATCACCTGCTCCAGGACCAGTGGAAGATCAGCAAAGCTCTTCAGAGATGAGGCAGTTGGGGGTGAACCTGTTCCTCCAATGAAGATTGGCCAAATTATGTTCAAGAGTTTTCCAATCTAAACAAAAAGATAATAACGTCACACGGTTCAGGGAGTGTTGCGAGCTACGCTTTATGCTCTAATGCTCTTGAAATGATCCATGTACACAATACATGACAAACATACTTGACAAATGATAAATGTGTTTGGTCTGTTTTGACAAAGACAATGGATCTACATTTTAGTCTGGCTACTCACAAGTTTCAATGCCAATAGATACAACAAAGGCTTAGAGTAGCGACAGATTCTCCGAACTGTCTTACTTTGATGTAAAGAAATGTTGTTTTACCTGGACAAAAATTAGAGGTACATTTTCTTCTGATGCGCTTTCAAAAACTGCCCAGAGACTCATATTGCCTGAAAGAAAGATAAATAACATTTATAGGCTTCCAAGCTGAGTGCTGAGATACAAAATGCTGTTTTATGTCATTAGGCGTTACCTTGAACAGGTTCCAAAATAAAGTGAGTGATGTTAATAAGAGCAGAAATGTATGTCTGAGCTGTGCAATTTGGTGGTAGAAGGCTTTGAACTGTTATCACCTGATTCAAAATCCTAAAATAAGTATAAAATGTTAATGTTCCACACAATTGATTTTCATATATAAATATAATAATAATAACTCATTTTGAACTCACATTTGATTCCAATTGTCTGGCCCCATAGCTGTGGAGATGGACTGAAAATATGTGGTTGCAATTTGAAGTCCAACAACAAAGTATTGGGCTACATCTTCTGAAACTGTCTGTTCAACTAAGAGCTCAAGTTCTTTGAGAATTTGAAGAGTGGTATTAAGGGATTCTGAGTAACTCATCTCTGGATTAGCAGTGAGCTGGATGATATTTTTGACAGCTTCCAGAATATTTTGCTGAACACTCGGAGGCAGTGGGTCTGTTTCACTCATCGAGACATGCATTGCATTTTGGATGGCTTCCAAAATGGCAGCTAGGAAGTGGTCACTCTGGAGACCATTTGGCTCCTCCGCCAACATTAGAGCTTTGTTCAGAGACTGGGTGATGTTGCTGATAGCATTAATGTAGTTCAGCTGATCATCAGTGAAAAACTGAAGTGTGGTCTGTAGGAGGTGATAGATGTCATTCACAGGAGTGGAAATATTATTGGAGGTGTTATTCCACGTCAACATGCTGGACAGGATCCCTGAAACATTTGGTTGTGTCACCCATTGCTGTATGAGGTTGCTGTAGTAATTCATTTGGAGAATTGTGGCATTCACAGCAGTCATGTTGATTGGTGGCTCGTAACCATAGATACGAGGGGGCATTTTGAGCTTCTAAGTTAACAATTACAAATGTTAGCATGTGGTGTAGGATCTCCATTGTTGTGTGGTCAATTTTACTCACTCCATCTTCATCCAACGGGTACTGGAGGCTATTAGTGAGGTTACTTATCTTCTCACTGATAAAGTTGTTCAAATCTAGTTGCGCTAACTGTACAGCCACTTGTACCTCTGTGATGCGGAACAAGGGATATAAGAGATCTGAGACAGAGCTGTCACTTGTGACATTTTCCAGTCTTTGCAAATACCACATTACCATTTCCAGTGGTGCCTCCAAGGCCTTAAATGGGTTTGGTGGTGTGTTGAGGTATTTGAGAGGTTCAGTGCTGGCAGCTAATTTTATAAGGTTTTCCAAGACTTTAATCTCATTCATTATCTCTGGGGTGCTCAGATTGTTCAGGTGGAGGGTCATCTTAATATTTTCCAGTGTAGAGTTCATCAACGCTCCAACACCTTCTTGTGGATCACTGAAATTAGTAAGTATAATGTGACTTACAGTTTGATTGACAATCAAAGGGATGAGGGAGAGAATGGATTTCTTCTCATCTTCAAGAGATGGTAGATGTGTGAGGAAACCACTGACCCCATTCACCAGTCCCACAGCACATTGAGCTGTCAACACTGGAGAAGGTTCTTGTTCAAAACACTGCTGAGAATTGATAAGTCCGATTATTTTTTCAATTAGGTCATTCACATTTCTTGCTCCTAATTGTGTTACAATGTAATTTAGCTCTTCAATGGTGAGGTTTGTCTGTTTCAGAGCTTCCTGAACATAAGAAACACTAATATTTGGTTGAGATGTTAGCAGTTCAATAAATTCAAGGGTTTCCTGAACTGTTTTCACATAGGCAGCGTCATCAGGGGGCAGAAGAAGTGAGAAAAAGGTGTAGGCTAATTGCTCATACTCTTTTCTTCCCAGATATGTGTTGTTTGCAGCTATTATGATGGTGACATTTTCGTTGGTGGAAAGCATCATCTCTAATATCTCGTCCAAAAAGGTGAACATTTCTGAGATCCCTGCCAAACAGTTCTGGCCTGTTTCACACTGAGCAGTGAGATTCTGTAGAGCTGCAAATTTATTTAGAAATTCAGTGGCTTCTGGGCGCATTTCAGCTGGTAGACTTTCGATATATTTCTGTATGATTATGTCCTGTGCAGCATCTGGTCCAACTTCAGTGAGGTTCAGAAGGGTCTCTTGGTTCAAAAGGTTGACAATGTCAGAGAGTAGTTGGAGGTCAGTGACTTGAGCTGGGCTAAGTTGACCATCTGGTAATGTGAACTGCTCAATTCTTTGCATGTGAAACATAGACACCAAAAATTCTTGAAGTTGGCGAATGTATCCAAGAATGATTTGAGTGGGGTCACCATCTGGAGAATCTATTATTGTTTTCAATAGCTCAACAGCTCTGAGGATGGCCTCAACATTGCCCGCTGAGGTCTGGTTGGTGAAAGGCTGTATGGCTTCTCTGAGTTTGGCCACATATTCAGGTTGAAAGTAATTGGAGTATGTCAGGAGAGTGTGCCCCATGCTGAGGTAGAGAGACATGGTGAGGTTACCTTCCGAGGAGAGAAACTGCATTATACACTTTTCCAGTTCAGGCATTGTTGGATCTGATTCATTAAAGATGAAGATGTCCTGGTTGGACCTTCCCAGCTGGGAAGCAACCTCAAGCACTTGTGAGATGTTGACAGGGCCGTCACTCAAGATGAGAGGAAGGAGTGGTGTCAATCCTGTAGACTCCAACAACTTCTGATAAAGAGGGACCATGATTTGGGGGTTTGAGATACTCTCATCAGGTAAGGTTGTGAGGTTTTGGGTGAAATCATTCAGCTCATTCATCAGATTAATCAGGAAAGCAGAGAGCATGTCTCCATCTTGGATAGTTTTGTTTAAATATGAAGCTGCTTGATATTCATAGAAGTCACTGTACATATGCTGCAACAGATTCACACTTCCTTTGAGACAACTGGAGAAAAAAAGAAATCATATAATTATGTCAGTGAAAAAAAAGTATTTTTGTCAGTAAATAACTGCTAATGAGTTGAAGTGTATCAGTGACATGAATCATCAAATTACCTGATGAGGACTTCTTGGCTTTGTGACATCAGTGCTTGTGTCATTGCTTCAACAAATTGTTGCCAATTAAAATGAGTGTCACATTCAATGGCTGAACTGTTCATGTTTATGGAACCTTAATAAAAACAATCAGTCAGATTAGTTTCTAAATCCCATATATATATATATATAGTTTTTATATATATACAATAAAAACTGTGATTTTGCTGACGATATTTAATTTACAAGCACTTACAGTTTGGTTCTGCTGTGACTCCAACCTTGTAGTTTAAAATCCAGTTTGCCATGTGAAAATAGTTCTTTGCCTCAGGCCACAGATAGCTCAGTTCAAACCTTTGTCCTAAGTTCACCATGAATGATGGCACACTAGAGGAAACACACAGAAGTAAAGTAACTAATAACTAGCACCATAGAAAAATTATTCTCTTCAACATCTCAAAAGTGGAAAATCAGCCTTCAAACACAATAGCACATTGGAATGAAACGCCACAGGTATATTATCATCACTTTGTCCACACCTTTGTTGTAAAGATGTTGTCAGAGTGTCAGTGCTGTTTTCTGACATCTCCTTCATCCAGTATGCTCCACCCAATGACTCAGTCAGTCCCTTCAAAAGTACTCCAAAATGTTGACTCTTATTAAATAACTTATGCCACTCAGAAAGAATCATGGGAAGTGTTATGTTGTAATCTTTCTCTCCTTGCAAAGCATTGTACAGGTCCTTAACCTGTAGAAAAACAGGAAAGAATAGATTATCCTAAAATTATAGTCTTAAATATGTGAATCCAATGACTGTAAATCAAGAAGTTCATCTGTTCAGAAATATATTAGCAATAAAAATATATATAAATAAAATATATGAAGATGAAGTTATACAAATAAACACATAAAATCTTAATTGTACATTTTGTGTCAAAGGCAGCCAGTCCTTCAGCAGAGCTTGTTCGATACTGGAGCTGTTCTGGCAGATGATTGCTTTCCACATCTCAGGCTGTATGCTTTCTGTTGAGAAAAGCCATTCGAAAGGACCAAGGAGAGTCTCACATGTTAAAGGCCCTGAAGCCAGAGTCTGGGGGAAACAAGAGGTTAAAATTATGAGCTGGTAAGTACAAATAGCTATTGAATTAAATCTTTTCACTATCATTAATTAAGTTACAGTATAATCTGACATGCTCCCCAAAATAAAAGACATTCAGTGTTTTAGTTAAAAAAAACTAATTTACCACCTTAAACAAACTTTCTGAGACACTGTCCAGGGCCTGATTAATCCAGATGCTTGATTGAGACTGGTTTGTCATCAACGTCTGATAGATGATCTGAAGTTTAGTGGCATCTTTTAGAACATTCTCAATCATTTCTGTAATGAAAGCAAACACAGAATATTGGTACATTTTGGTATTTTCCTTTACTCAAACATCCATGGCTTGCCTTTATTGTGCTATAATTCTCGTGTGTGTCTGTGTATCATTTTTCCATAACTAAAAGGTCTGTCCCAAGAGAAGGGGTGTGAACGTGTTCCATTTACCTTTTCAGGTAACATGGAATATTGGAGAATAATATACCCATGACATTGGGATAACACAGCTGTGGTTTTGCAGTTCAAATTTCTAATTCTGTACTAACGTTTTTGAAAAATTCTTAAACCAATCAACATCAGATGAAAAAAACTGGCACAAGGGTTACCTTCAACACTATCAAGGGCCTGTGTGGCTGTCTTCATTGACTGAAAACCAGTCCCAAGAATGTATTGGACAAAGGAATGCACCTCTGGAGAAACTTGTAGTACTTCCATCACAACTTTACCAACCTCCAAAAATCTGCCCAAACATAAAAATGAAGTTGAAGTTGAAGTTATACAATTGTAGACACTGAATATAACATGGTAGTAAAGGTACTTAAGAGTCAAGAAATAAATGTATTTTTGAAAAAAGGAAAGATAAAAGTGATTGTCTTACAGTTCTTCCTCTGTATTTTCTGGTTGGGATACCATGCTATCATTTGTCATTGTGCTGGCAGAACCTCCTTGTAGTCCATAAAAACCTCCAAGACTGTGCAGCAGCCCTTTGGCAAAGGCCAAATCGTGTGGAGCAACATACTTACTCCATGCTAACAGAGTCTATGAATACAGAACGTAGTATCACACACAGAAATAAACGATTTTTACATTGATTGCAATTATTATCAACACATGGGCTTCATTTTAATAGTTGTGGCCCAAATGCTGCGCTATATATGTGCACATGGTCCTGAATCATTACTGAAGTACTTTAAAAAAAGATACATACTATAAACACGTGTGCACTGAGCTGGACTAATGTGACTAATGTGGCATTTGCATGTACGATTACCCAATGATAGCATTAGATTGTTAATTGGTGTATAGATGGCGTTAACACATATTCATGACACGGATAACTAACATCTTCTGACTGGGAATTGACTTATCAAAACATGTCCACCACAGAGGCTAATTAGAACTCCTTGAGGTTTCTGTTGCCCAGATACTACTTGGGAGGTGCAGCTGCTATGTTGCTAAGGCCAACCCTTTTTGTGTTAATACAAATTATTTGGTTTGCTCTGAATCAACATTGTTTAGGAAATAAAAAAAACAGGGACAATCAAAAAAATGGTAGAATAAAACGTTTGTAAAAGGGGGAAGCTTTTGGTACCTGCTCAGCCATTTTGTTAGGGCAGATCCAGCCCAGAAACATGTCCAGAGTGCCTGTGGCGCATGCTGCTACCAACATGGGGTTAGTGCTGTTGTTGCAAACATAGTCACGGACCATATTTCTGTCCCAAGTCAAAGCAATGGCCTGGGACAAATAGAAATTGTACAGACCATTTAATCAAATTGCAACTTATGTTTAGAGGTTTGAGGTACACAGATACTAGATAAATGAGATGAGACCTAATATTTTGATCTACTTTGCGCCATTATGGTTAAAATTTAAGTCATATAACTGTTAAATAGGGGAAACACTTACTGTATACGGAAAGGCTTTAATGTAAACATACCTTATCCAGTGGTATTTCAATGTTTCTGACCATCTCCCACAGTGTATCATTCTCTAACACGACATCTCCCAGGCGAATTGAAACCTCTGGGCAAATTCAAATAAGAAGGAAATGTTACCCTACAGTTGTACAAACTTGCTAAGCATCATATTTAGAATTGTCTTGGTTTTAGTAGATTTCACCAATGTGTCATAGAAATCATATTATTAAACTTCCTACTTTTTCCTGGCCAGTTCTGTATGTATTGGGTTAGACTGGTGGCTCCAACAATGAATGGTTTTACTGTTGAGATGTTGGCCTTGATTTCTGGAAAGTTTTTCTCAGCAATATTTAAAATCCTGAAAAGAGAGAATATTATAACTAATGAAAAACAACCACTAAAACAACCAAGTACATAGTAACAACAAATATGTTGCATATCAAAATATGTGTGTTTGTATGCAGTGCATTACACTTGTATGTTGGAAAGCAGGGCGTCTATGTTGCTGAACATTTGGTCAGGTGATGTCGGAGAGAAGATCTGCGGAAGAGCGAGGAAACCTTCCCACAGTGAGGTTTCATTTTGTAGCTGATCAATTATTGTTACTGCTTGCTCCGCTAACACCAGAATTTCTTCTGGTTTGGATGTCATTACTTCCAACAATATCTGACAAAGAAAGAAAAAATACAAACATACAGAATGAACCTAATTAGTTATCAGCTTAGGATCTACCTGCATTAACGCCTATAGTGCGTGATAATAAAAGCTGACACATAAGACCAGGAAAAAACAACATATTTTGTACACACGGGCCCATGCAGGTACACTTACATTGTTCAATGTGTTTATTGCTACTTCAAACACAGTGTTGTTAGACTTGCAGAAAGTGACCAGTGCAGAGGTGAAGGAATAAGATGAGGATGTGTTGACCATGGGCAGAGATAATGTGCAAATGACATTTTTAAGCACAGCCGCTGACTCCGTCAAGTTGTTTATTGGCTGTGCAAAAGACAAATATTACTTAAATAATAATTAATAATAACAATAATAATAATAATACATAATAATTATTGTAAAATTTATCTTAAACAACAGCATATAACTTTATAACATTTAAGGTTTTGGCTGAAACTTAACGCTCACCTGACTTCCCACTGTGGTGGCATTGACGGCATACATACTTTGTGGCTGAGATACACCTTTAACAGAAGATTATTGCATTTTTACACATCTGGCTCACCTGTTGACCTGAAACACTTCAATCAAAACTGTAGGAGTAGTACAAACAATGATGACAAACCAAAGATGTTGTAAAACGAGTCAAGCGGCAAAGGAGGATCCTGACTGCTGTTCATAGGGTTGACAGATTGTAATATTTTATGGAGGTTAATGAGTGTTGACAGTGGTGACCCCGGTGGATTTGGAGTTTCTCTGTAATACAGATAAAAAAGGTCTCAAATGATCTTAAATGATGTTGTCCTTTCTTTATTATAAATTCATAATATTAATACATCAAAACAGTGTATTAATATGAGTCCTAACTTACTTACAACACACTTTGGTAATTGTATTTAAGATTAGGGTGAAGACAATATAAAATACCTTCGAGCCCTCAGAGGTTGTTTTGTGGACAATCGAGATGTGTTTTGACAGTTGCTGTCAGTGTTGCACATGAGGGTCTCCAGGAAAGGGAACAAACCGGTGCTGGGCAGGTTTCGGGGTGCCACATAGCCTGTAAAAATGTGGCTCAAGATTAATTGAGAGCACAAAATAGCAAAATTTGTGATTTGGTAAGTCAGTGCTGATTACTTCATTTGAATGCCTAAAAAAATTCAGTCTTATATAGTTCAGGTTTTATGAAAT
The DNA here is from genome assembly GCA_024416835.2 of Perccottus glenii. Lineage (NCBI taxonomy): Eukaryota > Metazoa > Chordata > Actinopteri > Gobiiformes > Odontobutidae > Perccottus > Perccottus glenii. Next base: position 19,089,135 of record CM044560.2, on the reverse strand, counting down.
GAATTTAGGCAAAGCATTTTGACCATGTAAAAGCCATAGTTATGTTTAAAAAAACAAATAAATAATAAAATCTTACTAAATCAGAAATCAACCCAGACAATAAAAAATATATGTAAAACAAAGAATTTATTGAAGGACATTGCTCATCAATGAGTCTAGAAATCAGTTTGTAAAATGAGTGTAGCCTAGGTTTCAAGCAGGACTAGAAAGCAACAATGAAAAAAGCAGTGCTTAGCAACATTAACAACAGTACTCTATTGTTCTCATTTAGGGTATTTTGACAATTTAAATACAGGCAGGGGTTATTATATTACTTTTAATCCATGCATCTTACATCTGACAAAAAAGGCCAAACAAACAAAAGAGAAGAAAACAAGAAAGACACTCCTTTTAAAAGCGATGTGTGATTCGGTAACTATAGCTCAGATAACATAACAAAAGAAGTGGGATTTAGACTCTCTCTTTGTTTTCATTTCACAGGTACTGGATGTAGCTAAGTAGGTATTTTAAACAAAGGAGTTCCAAAACCCTGTCACGCATTTAGCGACGGACGTAATTGTCATGGGCTATTTAAGTTTAAAGTTGACCTTCCATTTGTTTACTCTGATTGAGAAACTGGAATGTATGCTTTAAGATCCCAAAGAAAAGCCTACTTGTGTGTAAAGTCAATATTATACGAGTATGAAAAGATTGTTATTAGAGCCTAAAGCAGGTAAGGCGAGACTGCTGGGCATTTAGAAACTGTACATTCATTGCAGGGTTTTATGTACATCATATAATAAGAGAACCTCTTTATTGTAGTTTAATACATACATGTCTCTTTTAAAACTGGAGGAAACTGGTAGCGGGTCACAGCAATTATGAGAAAGATGATCACAGGCCACAAAATCAGTGTCACCGACCAAAACTGTAAGAGAGATGTGAAAAAGTTATCAGGATGGTAAAAATGTTAGTAGAGCTTTAAGGGGAAATTGACCAGGCAATTACAGAATGTCTTATAGATCAATAACATACAAAGGTAAAAGTTATATCAAACTAAAAGTTACAGTTTTTATATATTTATTCATAATTAGATGTAGAATTAAAAATGTCACTCACTGGTCTTCTGATGACACCCAGTCCATTCTTCCAGAGAAGAAGTTGCAATTGGCGGAAGAAGCCCATCGTTAATGAGGGCTGCAAAAGTATCATGTAATTATGAAATCGCAATACAATAATGATAATAATAATAATAATAATAATAATAATAATAATAATAATAATAAATAATAATAAATAATAATAATAATTTTCCAATTATAAAAATTATCTAAAATGCAATCATATTTAGTGTATATACAGCTTGCATAATGACCATGGACTAATCTAAAAAAAAAGCAAGGCGAACACATTTATAAGAAAATGAAGATGCTACATAATCCAGCTAGTTTTCACATTGTTGGCCAAATCATCAAATGTGAAATTTAATCCGTAAATTATTTATTCAGTTATTTTTTTCTTAAAAACAATTACGGTACGTTACAGAACTACAATCACGTGACCTTTATAATATAATACTATAAATCCTTATATTTTATAATCCTTATAACTTACTGTAACCACTTACCTGGTAAAATATCTACTTAATTGGTTAGATAACTTGTCAGCGCCTAGGCTTCTGGATAAAGACATGGCGCTAGGTGGTGCCTAGCCAGATGAGTTTCCCATCGGTCAGTTATGGGACGAAAACGTTAATAAAAAACTGCGAAAAGAAAATCACTTCGACAGCAGAAGGTACTTAGCCACGACTTTGTGTTCCCTCAGAGCTAAGAATGGCACTCCACCTGTGACAGAGGACAAATAAGAGAGAAGGGCGTGTTCTTCTGGCAACCTGTCTGCCCAAAACAAAAGGAAAACACATGACCTGAGAGAATAGCATGAGAAAGAATGCTTCTTAGAAGGAAAAAGGAAAACACTGGAGTTATCTAGGCTATGTCATGTTGGTGACATAGCCTAGATAACTATTTTACCTAACACAACATGGACTTTAATATGTTTCAATGTTAAACACTTTAATAGAAATTGAAAAAATCAATAGAGATTTTACATAAGTGTCCGACAAGGGAAAGCAACAGCAAGTATCAGGTTACACTCGCTTGGGTTGTTATTGAAGGAGTGTGGGTCCCCACAGGGAAAAGTCACATTATAGCATCATTACTGGTATAGTTCATCACGGTCTGGGATGTACTATACCAGTAATAAATATAATGAAAATACAATAATGTAAAAAACAATGTGAAATGTTCATTATTACATACAATAATAACAGTGGGACTGCCATAGCCTATGTGCTTTTTCTTCTTGGGCTTTTTTATGCTGTGACATTCAAAACTTTAATAATGAATATTGGAGAATGAGGAAACAGTTCAGCATTTTTATTGACCTTCACGTGATGACTGTGCATTAGTCTTTCCATTGCCTGACAACAAAAGGCTTGACAAAAGAAAAACAGGGTTGGGCTATCAAGGCGGGGGTGACATAGGTATGGTAGAAATTACAGAATAGTGCAAACGGTAGGCTACTCTTGCATAATAACAGCACACAGATAGTCCCATTTGTATACTGTAGAGATGGTCAAGATAAAACCTGATATACGTCTTTTAAAAAATAAATATATAAAAAAAATTAAAGAGTAAGCCAGGTTGAAAATCAAAGCGAGATAGAATTTAGTACAACTTTCATCAGTTATCTTTTACATGTTTTAGTTTGTCATACTCAACTTCAATTCCTGTCAAACCAGTATGTTCATCAAACCAGACCATGATATCACGTGTAAAATTGTGCAATTAATTTACAAAGGTAACTTTGATCAAAAGTTATATTGTGTGTAGGCCTACTTTATTATTGTTTTATACACTCACCTAAAGGATTAAAGGATTATTAGGAACACCAGTTCAATTTCTCATTAATACAAGAATCTAATCAATCACATGGCAGTTGCTTCAGTGCATTTAAGGGTGTGGTCCTGATCAAGACAATCTCCTGAACTCCAAACTGATTGACTGATTCAAGCTGATAGAAGAGCAACTTTGACTGAAATAACCACTCGTTACAACCGTTTAATGAGAAGGGGCCAAGACGTTGATTACTTTTTTGTTTACTATATAATTCAATAAGTGTTCCTTCATAGTTGTGATGTCTTCAGTATAAATTTAAAATCAATAAAAAAAAAACATTACTAACATTTAGAAATCTATAGCCTACTTATCAAGAGGTATGCAAACTCATTCCTTCCCTAAGATTCTTGAATGAGAACTCATAACTACATAAATGGCTCTTGGATTCCATTGCTTTGTTCTGTCACTGGCAGGTGAATGTGTGTGTTGTGCTGTACGTGGGTGTTAGGGTGTGATTGTTGTATACATTTTTAACTTTATAATCCTTATATTATTGTGTGCTAATAACCTTATTGGATGGGTAGGCTGTAGAACTGAATTGCCCCTTTGGGGACTAATAAAGATATCTGAATCTGAAAAGGTTTGTATCAAAAGCGAAGAAGGTCACAGCAAGAAGGTCGTGAGTTCAAAACCCGGCCGACTCCGGTCTTTCTGTGAGGAGTCTGCATGTCCCGTGGGTTCTCTCCGGGTACTCCGGCTTCCTCCCACCGTCCAAAGACATGCATGTTTAGGTCAATTGGCAACTCTAAAGTGTCTCTAGTGAATAAATGTGAGTGAATGGGTGTCTGTCACTGTCTATGTCTAAATGTCAGCCCTGCGACTAACTGGCCACTGTCCAGGGTGTATCCCGCCTAAGGCCCAAAGCTGCTGGGATAGGCTCCAGTCACCCGCGACCCCTAACGGGATTAAGCGGTAGAAAATGAATGAAAAAAGCTAATTGCATGATGCTGATGCTCTGTTAACAGTGGGCTCTTATTTTCCCATCGAACTAGGAGAATTAAACTAGAGCTATATTACACTCTTATTGAGGCTACACCCTCCACCTCTGAAAGTATAAACTATGTGACACTTTACTCAATGACAACATGCTCTTATCAATAGTTATTACATAAAAATGTTTAAGGTGGGGCTATTAATCTCTCACTAAGCCTTATTCCGCATTGTAGAAACTACAACAAAGATCAAACTTGTTTTTCAAAGGGCTATAGGCTGTAATAAGCAAAAAGCAAAAACTGTTGTAGATATTAAACTAAAGAGAAGCTAAAACTGAGTGCATGAGTAGTGTCCCACTAACTCTGCTGCTCAGAGGCTGCTACTTTAGACGCACACAAACAGGCTACTATAATTTATTTTAGCATGAGCTGATCTTTATTTTGTTGGGCTATATGATTCATATCGCAGTATAAAACCACCACTAGTCAAAAAGTGGCAGCAGCGCCTCTCGGCCCCGCCCCCGACACCGAGCCCGCGGAGACAACACACAGACGGAAAAAACTCTGTCTCAGTGTCTCCAGTGGAGTTGTTGAGTCAGTCAATTCCAAAAACGCTGGATCTGTTAGTAGGCCCCCTACAGGCCACGGGGCCCTAAGCAGCCGCGTAGTTCGCTTATAAGCAAGCCGACCCTGCAGCCTGGTCCAATCACAGTTAGTTTCAGGTCAAACCCCTCCCCTGTCCCTTGGACAAGGGATGAAATGTCTTTCACACACATTTAAAATAACAATGTAGAAATGTCAGTCAGTGGTGAATATTAATACTGATATTTATAAAACAAAGGGAAAAAATGCTCCAAGTTCACTGAGGTAAAAGTACTAGACATTTTAAAATGAGAAAATAAGGTATATTTTTACAAGCTTGTATATAGATTATAAATAAGTGTAATTTTAGCACTTGTGAGATACAAAAGTTGCAGTCACATCAGTAAACTATTTTCCAGTGTGTGGGCTGTTCACATTCTTTCTCCTTGTCTCCACAGAAACGGTTGTAAGTTGTTTTAGGGTCAAAACCCATAATTTCTCTTTCTTCATGGATTCGGAAGGAAAAGGTGGACACTGATGTTCCAATGAAGAATCTGATAAAGCATATACACAAAAGTACAATTAGTTAGGTACCATTACCAAAAATATTTTTTTAAGTTGAAATACATTGCCTGGGATTAGACTGACTTTCTAGAATATTATATTCTTACTATTACTTTGTTTTTTGAAATACAGCCTAGAACAAAAACTTTCCAATTTTTTTTTCTTCTCTGCACAATTCAAGAGGCATCAAATCCAACCCATTAGGACATTAGGGCTTTTCTGGACAGCATCAGTAAAAATTGAACAGTGTCTTTATAGTTTTTCAAAGCTTCATGTATACGTCCTAACAGACAGAGCAATGGACTTATTTCTCTGCACACTGCCTGCCAGAACACTTCAATCTCTTTACACTTCCAGAGATAATCTATCCCTTTGTGTAGTTTACATTTAGGACAGTTTGGAGAAGCTCCATGAGTAAACCTATGCATATGTAGGGAGAGATGTGTAAAATATCATATTGAATTTCTCTATATCAATTACAGATTGATATTCTATAAGGCAGCAGCGTGATTTCCTCCCATGATTCTATTGTTGTTTTGAGCAATGTGTTTCAAGTTGTTTTTAACAAAATTTAGTCGGTCTGCCGTCAATGTCTTCTATTCAGAAAAAAATCTAGAAACAATCGTCCATGCTTCTGGCAGGCCAGGAAAGTCTTTTCTAATAGATGTGCATTATCTAAGAGTTCCAAAGTATTTGTTTTTGTCTTTTCATAATGCCTGAGCTGAAGATACTTTATACTTTTTATAAAGTCCATAGCAGGTATATTACATTTCTTATAGCATCAAATGTCTTGAATTTGTCATTGTCCTATAGATCATACATTCTCTTGATGCCAGTATCTTGCCATGACTTGAGACCGGGACCAGTACCATCTGCTGGGAGGTCTGGATTATCCATCAGTGTTGTCAGAAAATTTACTACATGGGTTTTCCAAAACATTTTCTTCAACATTTTCTTCCACGTTTTAGTAAAATTGGTAAATAGGAAATTATAAATAATAAGTGGTAATTCTCTGCCTCCCCTGTATAATAAATGTATAAACATGTACTTTTTGTTAATCTATATTTGTATAACTAACAGGTGTTAATTGAATGATAAAATTTATTTGCTACATACTGTGCATGAGCACAGATCCACTGATCAATGATTGCCACTCCACCATCTTTGAAAAGCTCCAGATCTTCTGCAGATGGCTCAAATCTCACCATTTCTGGCAACAACCTTCTGAGCTCTTTACTTTCTGCTGACAACAGGGAAAGAAATGTTTGTTTGTAAAATTTGTTAAAAACAAAGATGAGTTTACAGATGACAATCAAGTATTTTAGCAGCTTATTACTCGTAATCAGTAGTATTACTTACCTTCTTCGTCTGCATCGGTTGCAACAAAAACTTTATCAAGTTTGTACTTCTTCATCAAGCTGTGCATTTTTTTGACTGCTCCTTTAAGGCTGGGAACATCCTCTCTGTGTCCCCAGATAAAGTCTTTCCGTCGCAGATGTACACCTAGGTATGGACCACCTTTAGCTGTGCCCAACTTAGCCTTATAAAAAACACAAGAGATACATTGTGTCAAATTAGAGCTTTAAACATTAAAACTACATTGTGTCAAATTAGAGTGAAAACAGTAGTGAAAACAGTAGATCAAAAATATAATTAGAAAATTGAATTACTAATAGATCTACACATATACAAGTCCTGTTTATGAATAATCACTAACTTTCATGCGTGTCCAGTCCTCACTGTATATGGTATGGTCCATTTCATCTGTAGAGTTCAGATGCTTTTTTCTGAAGTCATCTCCAATGAGCCTCAGGTGTTTGGCAAAAACCATGCTTCTGCGAGTCTAAGTTTAATATAGAGATGTGTCACAATGTTACTCTATTTTAACAAATAAATGTTGTCACTTCAATATAAATTATACAACACAAATATTTTATAACATTATGTGGGATAACTTACATCCCAGTAATCCTTCCCTGCATAATGATCATGAAGTAGTGTTTCTGCACGGTCAAGCATAACTGATCTGCAGCATATATAAAAGGGCAAGGCAGACTAGAGTGAGAGTTTCAAATTAGGTTTCAAAATAATTAATTCAATTTCCATATTGCTTCTGTAACTTACGTCACTGTAATATTTTTTGTAAGAACTGGGGCCATAATTGAAGCATGGCCTTGGGCTGACAAACACGTTACACGCCGAGCTCTTGTCTCTTCATAGCCCCAAAACCACCCCCTTAAAACCATAGAAAAAAACAATATGAGGACGCCATTCAACAAATACAAAACAAGAGAGCTGTCAATAAGGAAAGGAAAGGTAGATCATTGTATGGGTAAGAACTCTTGAACTTGAATAGAAGCAAGCTGTAAAACTGGCCCTATCTTTTCTTTAGAAACAATGTGGACAAAAATAGCTTTGTGGCAACACAACAGAAGCATACCAAGAACAAATGACAAAATTCCTTATAACCAGTGTCTTGGAAACGTAGAATGGCATTCCTAACTCAAGACAAGGCAATTAAATTTTACTCTATAACTACAGTCAGGTCCATAAATATTGGGACATCGACAATTCAAATCTTTTTGGCTCTATACACCACCAAAATGGATTTGAAATGAAACGAACAAGATGTGCTTTAACTGCAGACTTTTAGCTTTAATTTGAGGGTATTTACATCCAAATCAGCTGTTCCATGGCCAGGTGTGTGTTTCCCCTCATTATCCCAATTTACAAGGAGCAGAGAAACGGTTCAGAGTTAATTTTAAGTGTCGATGTCCCAATATTTATGAACCTGACTGTATCGGTGTATGTATATCTATCTATCTATCTATCTATCTATCTAACTAACTAACTAACTAACTAACTATCTATCTATCTATCTATCTATCTAACTACCTACCTACCTATCTATCTATCAATATTTGGACTTACCTGTAGTAGCCTTGCTTATCTTTGGTGTAGGTCAATTTATCAATGCATGGCCGCTCATCAACTTTTTCTTCCCATTTGCCATCAGTCCATCCCTCAGCATAGTTTTGCAGAACCAAGACATGATCAATGAAGGGGCCACCATTTTCTAGAAAAGAAATTCAAGTGCACAGGCTCAGTGTGTAGCTATAATTTAAAAACTTAAATCCTGTCTTACTTTTAGACTCACCAGCGATAAATTCTTCATATTCGATAACAGGCACATTTGTCTGAAGGCTAGTAAGACTGAAAAATTCTCCCCAAGGGATGTGGACTTGATGGATGTTAGGGCTCTGCCAGTGGTAGAGGCGACCCCATGGAGGAAGCACAAGAACCCAGTCATCACCATCTTTCCTCAAAGTTTTTACAAGTGAGGCCATACGGATGTAGACATCTCTCCTCAGATTAAACCCTCAGGAGGGTTCACGTCATATAACAGGTATCTGGCACACGAGGACAACTGATAATTACTTAAATAACATATAAACAAACAATGACAAATTGTTGGAACATGTGTCTTTAACCAATTCTGGGACTAGTGTGGGATCGTCAAAACATGGCAGAATGGCAGCCCTCTAGTGTGTTGTCTAGTGCAGCCTTGTTAAGCCCTTTGAGGCGGCTGTTGTTGTGTGTGTAGTCTATAGTAAATAAACATCGAAGCAACTCCTAAATAGTCCATAGATAGCAGGATAAGTAATTCAGGATAAAGCGAAATGTAAAACGATTGTCTTTTAATTGACTTGCAGATGTAACCAAGGAACAAACCGTAAACGTTACCAAATATGATCAACCTCTTGACTACAAAAAAACATTAGCTAACCAACCTGCAATTTACTGTCATGGGACTCACCTCAGGTCCCTGGCAGTAGCAACCGGTATAGACGCCGCGTGACTCGCACTAAAAATGTTGTCGCCATATACTGCTTTGAATGCTGAAAATGCAAAACAAATAAATAAACTAAATAGGCTAAAATTACCAGATGAAGTAATGAAAGAAATCTGCACAAGCACCGTTCTCTGCGCCATATTTTTTCCAGCCACGCACTTCCGGAATTGTGTCCCTGGAGTTGCTAAGTAACAAGAGTTAATATCCTGCTCCCGACAAGGTCGAGGTTGATACAATTACATCAAACTGCTATCACAAAAATAGACAAAATAAAAGTTACGGGCTATTTACGGCTGTGTACTTCCAAAGGAAACATTTCTTTTTTGAACATGCCATGTTTGTTCTCCTGTGCGTGTATCCTTATTGACCACTAGGTGGCGTATGCAGGACTGACTAAATAAAGGAGTGACAGCGCAAATTTGGCATGCTTCAAGTTTATTGCAACATATATTTCAGGCTAATACAATGTCACGTTAATACACCGCTTTACATTTGCAATTATAAAGAAATTTAGTTTATGGTAAACGTAGAGCAACCCATAACAAAGTTTTTGGCACATAAAAGAAAGTTTTGTAGATTCATGTGCATTTTTATTTTATTTTATTTTTTATAAATACAAATTAGGCATACATTTAGACTGAAAATACTTTAAAACTGATTTTTGTAAAAGATAAATCTTTTAAATTATTTTAATGATCTATTTTATATTATACATGTCAGCTGAGGACATCTAATATTCCTCTCCTTCCTCATCTTCTTCAAATGAGTCAAGGCCAACCTCTTCATAATCCTTCTCCAGGGCAGCCATATCTTCTCTGGCCTCTGAGAACTCGCCCTCCTCCATGCCCTCTCCAACATACCAGTGGACAAAGGCTCTCTTGGCATACATCAGATCAAACTTGTGATCCAGTCGAGCCCAGGCCTCGGCAATGGCTGTGGTGTTACTCAGCATGCACACAGCCCTCTGCACCTTGGCAAGGTCTCCACCAGGAACCACTGTTGGAGGCTGATAGTTGATGCCAACCTTGAAGCCAGTAGGGCACCAGTCCACAAACTGGATGCTACGTTTGGTCTTAATGGCAGCAATTGCCACATTGACATCTTTGGGCACCACATCACCTCGATACAGAAGACAGCAGGCCATGTATTTACCATGACGAGGATCACACTTCACCATCTGATTGGCTGGTTCAAAGCAGGCATTAGTGATCTCAGCTACTGAGAGCTGCTCGTGGTAGGCTTTCTCAGCAGAGATGACTGGGGCATAGGTGGCAAGAGGGAAGTGGATACGAGGGTAAGGCACCAAGTTGGTCTGGAACTCTGTCAAGTCGACATTCAGGGCTCCGTCAAAGCGCAGTGAAGCTGTGATGGAAGACACAATCTGACTGATGAGGCGGTTGAGGTTGGTGTAGGAGGGGCGTTCAATATCTAGGTTCCTACGGCAGATGTCGTAGATGGCCTCATTGTCCACCATGAAAGCACAGTCGGAGTGCTCCAGGGTTGTGTGGGTGGTCAGGATGGAGTTGTATGGCTCTACTACTGCAGTGGATACTTGAGGAGCAGGGTAAATGGCAAATTCAAGCTTAGACTTTTTGCCAAAGTCAACAGAGAGTCTCTCCATCAACAAAGAAGTGAAACCAGAACCAGTGCCTCCACCAAAAGAGTGGAAAACTAAAAATCCCTGTAGGCCTGTGCACTGGTCGGCCTATAAAGGAGAAAAAACAACAACAAAGAACTCATAATATATTCTTAAGTGATCATGGTATACTCTATTAATTAAATTTATTAAAACTAAATTCCAATGCCCCAAAAATATATTTTTTACCAGTTTTCGAATTCTGTCAAGCACAGGGTCAATTATCTCCTTCCCAATGGTGTAGTGTCCACGGGCGTAGTTGTTGGCAGCATCTTCCTTTCCTGAAATCAGCTGCTCAGGGTGAAAAAGCTGGCGATATGCTCCTGTCCGTACCTCATCTGAAAAGTAAAACTCAATTATTGGAATGATAAAAAATAAAAAAAACTGTATAACTAAAATAAAGACATAAAAAACATACAAACCTATGACTGTGGGCTCAAGATCAACAAAGATTGCTCTGGGAACGTACTTCCCAGCCCCTGTGTCACTGAAGAAGGTGGTGAAAGAGTCATCATGGCCTCCCACAGGTTTGTGGCAGGGCATCTGGCCATCCGGCTGAATACCATGTTCCAGACAGTAGAGTTCCCAGCAGGTGTTCCCCATCTGGACACCAGCCTGGCCTACATGGACAGAGATGCATTCACGCTGGAAGAAAGGAACAAGACATGTTTAGTGTGGTAAAAGAAAAAACAAGATTTTTGGAGAGTAAAAATTAAACAAAAGACCAGACAATGAACTAATGTGGGTGCAGGGTTGCTTTTTGTGCAGATGAGAGGTAATGCTGTATTTATTGTGATTTGGAGTTGCTGCAATCCAAACAGAACCGTTTTTAAATGAGGGCAAGAAATATACTGGAGGTTGAAGGTGAAAGAGCAAGGAAAACAGATTTGCTGCAGCTGTCACTGGATTTCATGGAACTGTTTTGAAGCAAGACTCATGGTCTAACATAGAGGTTAAGTTTTTTCAGTTCATTTATAAAACATTTTAAATACATTCTCAGTTTAAAAACGGCATAACAATGGTATTGAATAGTAGAAATGTGTAGTTGTACTATATGTTTTACACTGTTCTGTTTGTATTAGCCCATCCCTGTAGGGTTTGTTGATTTACCACATACAGTTGGGACTATATACACCCTAAATAGAAAGTAAGATGTGTTGTAACTATTCCATCAAACTGTGATCGTTAACAAGTTAAACAAATTACAGATGAGCTCAATACAAAAGTCTGAATATAATATAATGTAAGTTAATCACAGAAAATCCTGTTTTTCTTCCAGAAGTGGTGACTCTCCTTCAACTCACCAGGATTTTAGGTTAGCAGATCTCTGCTGTAGCTATTTTGAGCTGCACATTCAAACCTGACACCAAGCAGTGCAGGCTTTCAGTAAACACTGACTGGCAGTCCTCAAAATAGTGGCTACTGCCATTTTGGATTTCCACAGCCTTTACTTGATCAGATCTTTTATTAGGCTTTAAACTGAATGTGAACTCTAGTTTGTCTCATTTATTTGGAAATCACTTTTGCATATAGGCTTACTCGGGGCAGCTGACAAGGGGGAACAACCAGTGCAGTTGCCCCAGGCCTCAGAGTCTGAGGGGCTCAAAACTAAACCCTCCTATGCTTTAGTAATGTGGACAAAATCTTATAGGAGTCTCTGGCCATAGGGCCTGTTCCAGGACCACATTAATTCTGTCACCTGCCCTGGGTTTACTTTTTCTGACAGAGATAAGCTGGTAGAGTCTATGTGCATAAAAAAGCCAATAATAACAACTTCACTAGAGCAACTTGACTGTTCTATATTTTAATGACGATGAGTTATTTTTGGTATATTTGGAAAAAAAGGGTTGATACATAAAAGGTGTAATAAAAGATGACTTTGCATTAAGTTTTAGCTTTCAACCAACCATAAGCTTCTACTGTTTATGGCTGGAAATGTTTTATCATGGTGGGTTTGTACTTTGATACAAGCTGCTGCAAACAAGCTTGTGTTTATACTGTACTGGGTAAACAAAGTACTAAGGTTAACATACTCATACATACTGGTTAAACCCCTTTACTGTCATAAAGCTATACAGTATTGTGAAATTAGAATCAATTTAAAATCTAAATACACATTTTTGAATGTTTGAGTAGGTGTGGAGAAAACTAGTTTTATAACAAGTTTATGACAGCAGTTCAAATTTGGAGGGAAAAACATTCCTGTCTTGACGAAATACTTGCCTGGTCACATATGACACACACCCTCCCTCACATTTTGCTGGTACACACCCCAATACCATATTGACATTTCCTGTAGCTTGTCAACTCACCTGGACTGCCCTCACTTCAATAAACACGTATTTCCTTACCCAACTTCCTAATTTTACACCTAAATTTTGATCTGTTTTCAACTCCTGCGAGCTGGTCAATAGCACCTGTTCTTTTAAGTCAGACAAACACTGTCTGTCACCCATGAGATAAAAGTTACATTTTTGACACGAGGGTTCTGATAAAGAAGGCCACACTGAGAAGAAGAAACCTTATCATGCACCATAAATAGCATATCAGACAAAATATAACATTTCAGAAGCCAAAAATGTATTGCTAAACATTACAGTACTCACCATTGTGGCTTCTTAACTGAATGTCCTTTGCACACAAAAGAAGAACTCGAAGTGCGTTTTCTGCACGTCTCACGGCGGCCGTCAATGTGGTCCGAGTGAGTACGAAAGCATTGCCAAATGGGTGCGGAGCTGTCACATTTCAGTCTGCTGCAAAACACGCCCACCTTTAGTGACGTACCCCGGGACTCAGGAGCCTGCGGCTGTTTTGGAAGAAGACGCATTAAAGGAGCTTAACACGTGCTAAAGGGGCTCCGCAGATAATAGTGTCTAATATATCTTGCGCCATGTACCCTTTGGTTGATATTTAATTATTACAGTTTTATGATCTTGTTCTTATTGACCAGCAACTATTATGGGCGTTTTAGTTGTGCACATCCAGTTCTATCAACGGAAGGAGCGCTGCTTAAACGCTTGAAAAACGGTTACATAGAGGTACCAACGCCCTTTTCATGCTTTTCCAAATGCGACTTTAGTTTCACATTACGGACGCTAGATGTCGCAGTTTTTCCACAAAGCAACTGAACATGAGTTTGCAAAATAGACAATGACGTGTCACACTTTCCACCTTAACATCCTGCGCAGTAAGCTGACTGACTTTCTTTTTTTGGGTGTGTGCGTTTATACCCTTGTACTTTCCTGTTATAAATGCAGTACAGTGTAGCTCACAGTGCAAAATCAGACGTCTGGTTCATTAGTCTAGGTGTCTTACTTGACTAAACGCAAACAAACCATAACAGCATGTAATCTGTGTGAAAATGTGTAGTAATCAACAAGTCCTAAAATTATTCGTATTAATATTAGTATATAATGTATGTACTGTATACTATAATATATAAATATTATTTGTTTAATCTTATTTATTTTTGAATGGTTTGTTTGCTTATTATGTGTTTTTGATTGTTTAATCTTAATGAGTTTTTATCCTGTTTAAATAAAGGTAAAAAAACAAAAAAAAAAAATACTTTGTAGATAAATTGTGTTTTCACTTTTATATATGGCATATTGTCTCATAATAATAAGCTTTGATTTGGATGTGTTATTAATCACTTCCAGTAGGCTGCATTGGAAAACAATATGCTTATAGTGTTAAGTAGACTCAAAATCTGACGTAGCACTGCAAAGATGCTTGAGTGAAACAGGCGTGGTACAAGAGGCCTAATAGGTTCTTACTAGTGAGTTCATGAAGATTAAGAGTAACATTGCCTGAGGAGGATTTGTGCATTTCACAGAAAGTATCAATATCATAATAGTTTCCCTAATGTCGAATTAAACATGTCTCAGTTTGAATGACTGTTGGCTCTGAAAGCAGTACCAACATGTTTTAAATGTCACACATTGGAGTACTGTGCCTTAAAGCCACGGCTTTGTGTCAGCCTTTCTTTTAACAGCCCAACTCACTCCAACTGTTAAGATAATTATACTTCACTATAATTATACTTAACTCCAATATTAATAATTATGTGGGCATGACTTGGCATGGCAATCCAAGGTAGACTTCTGTTTAATGTTCCTTTCAGAAGTTTTTAATGTTTATGAAGACACTATAGTTGTTTACTCTATTTGGTCAGCTGATACTTCATGAAGCGATTCATAAGTATTCAGTTTCTGTATCGTCCCTCAGGGGAGCTAACAAGAAAGGAGACGCAAGTCCCATATACATTGTATTGCTTTATAAAGAGCAGGAGGGGGAGGTGTGTGGGAAAGTACAGCAACATATTACATTTGATTTTAAGATTACATTGACCATGAATCATATCAAGAGACAGCAAAGTAAAATGTTTAATGCAAATACATTTTGTACATCCACATAACTTTTTACAATACATTTCCAGCTGGTTGTGGTTAGTAATTGTTTTATCATTATGGGAGGTGCACAATGCAACAATGCAGGAAATTAAGGTATTCATTTACATTTACATTTATTCATTCATTTTATCCAAAGCGACTTACATTGTTCTAATGTAATTAACAGTGTTACGGTCACTGGAGTCAAGGTGGGTTAAGTGTCTTGCCCAAGGACACAACGACAGTATGAACTGTGGGGAGAGTGGGAATCAAACCGCCTACCTTTTGGTTGAAAGACGACCACTCTACCCACTGACCCACTTCCTTTTATTATGGCACACTAAACATGTTAGTTCTCATTTTTACTCCAGCATGTCATATATTTAACAGATTTGTGGAATTCTATATTAAAACTTCAACGAGAAAAAGTTTCTTCCTCATGTACCTGGAACCGCTTCTGCTTCCCGAAATGTAAGATCCACACAGTAGTACAAAGCACTCGCACAATAAACAGGGTGGTGACCTCCTTTTTGCATTGTGTGTATGTTTGACAAACAGATGATCTTATCATGGTCTCATCTGGGATCTGATTACAACTCAGATCAAATCACTGTCCATCCCAAAGCTATATAAACGCAGTGTAACAGCTGAGTTGAGCACTACATCTTCTCACCGATACTTGGACATTGGAGAAGAAACCTTTCAACCATGGTAAGGCTTTTAAATGGTATTTAAAACCGGCATTAGCTTACAATTTGGTTTAGAAATTAAAACAAAAATATTTAAACTTGCTTAAAATTTGTTATCTAAATACTTTAAGTGATTTTGCTTTATTATTTTGTTCTCTATAGCGTGAATGCATTTCTATCCATGTAGGCCAAGCTGGGGCACAAATTGGCAATGCATGCTGGGAACTGTACTGTCTGGAGCACGGGATCCAGCCTGATGGTCAGATGCCCTCTGATAAGACTATTGGAGGAGGTGATGACTCCTTCAACACCTTTTTTAGTGAAACTGGGGCAGGAAAACACGTTCCAAGAGCCATCTTTGTGGATCTGGAACCAACTGTTATTGGTAAATGGCAACAAGTATCAGATTAAAGTTTATATAAATGTCCCAGTTTTAATTATGACAAATGATTTGTTCTATAGATGAGGTGCGTACAGGAACCTACAGGCAGTTGTTTCACCCTGAGCAGCTGATCACAGGAAAAGAAGATGCTGCCAACAACTACGCCCGTGGACACTACACCATTGGCAAAGAGATCATTGATGTGGTTCTTGACAGAACACGTAAACTGGTTAGTCAAGATTTTGTGTCCTTTATTTGTGAAGAGGTAACATTTTTGTTGTCAAGTTTGTGTGTGCTATTAACTTCACAGGCTGACCAGTGCACAGGCCTACAGGGATTCCTCATCTTCCACTCGTTTGGAGGAGGAACTGGTTCTGGTTTCACTTCTCTGTTGATGGAAAGGCTCTCTGTTGATTATGGTAAAAGGTCCAAGCTTGAATTTGCCATTTACCCTGCTCCTCAAGTATCCACTGCAGTAGTAGAGCCATACAACTCCATCCTGACCACCCACACAACCCTGGAGCACTCCGACTGTGCCTTCATGGTGGACAATGAGGCCATCTACGACATCTGCCGCAGGAACCTAGACATTGAAAGGCCGACCTACACCAACCTGAACAGGCTTATTGGTCAGATTGTGTCTTCCATCACAGCTTCACTGCGCTTTGACGGAGCCCTGAATGTCGACCTGACAGAGTTCCAGACCAACTTGGTGCCTTACCCTCGTATCCACTTCCCTCTTGCCACCTATGCCCCAGTCATCTCTGCTGAGAAAGCCTACCACGAGCAGCTCTCAGTGGCTGACATCACTAACACCTGCTTTGAACCAGCCAATCAGATGGTGAAGTGTGATCCTCGTCATGGTAAATACATGGCCTGCTGTCTTCTGTATCGAGGTGATGTGGTGCCCAAAGATGTCAACTCTGCTATTGCTGCCATTAAGACCAAGCGTAGCATCCAGTTTGTGGACTGGTGCCCTACTGGCTTCAAGGTTGGCATCAACTATCAGCCTCCAACAGTGGTTCCTGGTGGAGACCTTGCCAAGGTGCAGAGGGCTGTGTGCATGCTGAGTAACACCACAGCCATCGCCGAGGCCTGGGCTCGACTGGATCACAAGTTTGATCTGATGTATGCCAAGAGAGCCTTTGTCCACTGGTATGTTGGAGAGGGCATGGAGGAGGGCGAGTTCTCAGAGGCCAGAGAAGATTTAGCTGCCCTGGAGAAGGATTATGAAGAGGTGGGGACTGACAATATTGGAGAAGAAGATGAAGGGGAAGAGTACTAACTTGTTTTATCTAGAAAAAAGACCAGATTCAATGACCAATTACAATAGATTATAGAAAGGGTGTTTATGTCCGGAAATAAGTTACACAAAAGTGCTATTGTGTATAAGGGTGGGGCAGTGTTTACTTTGCTTGTAAAATTATGGCATACTTTATTCAAAGCCCAATTTGAATCATATTTTATATGATAACTATTTATTTGATAACACATGATTATTTTCCACAGCTTATAAAAATCGTATTAGCATGCATACAAAATCATAGAGTGAAAATGAAAAAACAATTGTGCCACACAGACTATCTGTTTCAGAAACTCTAGACCTGACCCTCTCTTTTGTGCCCCTCCCCCCACTATAGCCTCTCCCATGTGGAATGCTAGTTATGAAAGGGCTCCTATGTCAATTTCTATTTACCATTCAGCTGTGACTTTGTGAGAGGAAGAGAAAGAGACTGGACAGCGTTGTTTGTACAGAGCGGATTACAGCTACAATGAGAGCCCAGTTACTCACGAATTATGACTGTGATCCTAAAAAAGCTTTTGAAAACTTCACAGTTTGTTTTTATTTCAGTCAAATTATTGAATTATCTCTGTGTTATTTGAATAGTGAAATACTTCATCATTACTGCATCTGCATGAAACCTTTATGTAAACATTGAGAATTAAACAAATATGCCTTTATTTGATACTATGATGTGAACAAGGGTTAACTTGGTGTATGTTATTTAATGTGTGGGTACATATACATCCATAACATTAATTATATAAAACTCTTCCTGACATCACAGAGAAGTGCACATGCTGCACAAAAACATTGCTTTCCAACATGTTTTCATTTTAACCAATCAGAAGCAAGAACTCAGCAAATAGGCTTCACAAAGTTTGATTAAATGTTTGATCTGAGCCTCAAGATGGCGCCGCTGAGTCCGGTCGCCGTCCAGGTCGCTCCGCTCAGATACTCACATTTCACTGCTGGTTATATAATTTTGTATGTGACGAATAAAAATCTTGAATCTTGATTATATGTGTAACTGCTCAACATAGGCAAAAAGTATAACTTCAAAAAGTAAGTCTACAATAAATAAATAAGTAAGTAACTTAGTACTTATTTTAATTTGATCAAACCTGAAGCTGAGACTCAAACTGAAAGAAGGCGAATGGCCTAACTGTAAAGCCAGATAACAGGAACGACAAACATTAACAGGGACTTCCCTCTTTTTTTTTTTTGAACTGCAAACCTCTCCCGCCAATGAGCAATGCAGCTGCTTCCTGTGGTTTCCTGCCTGCCCCCACCACATCCTTGCATATATAAACCCTGGCTCTGCCTCTCCTCCACACTTCTGCCTTGCATCTGAATCCTTAACGTCAGTCAAAGGACAAGCAAACAAAATGGTAAGTAGCTTAAAGCTGTTGGTTTATCCTTGTAGTTTTCTTTCTCATTCTCTTTTCAGTCTTTGTCTCTCTTTGCTCTTTTGCATTGACTAATTACATAACAAGACTTTTTACTGTTGATAAGGCCTTAGCTCTAGAGTAAAACCTACTGACACAAAAGCAACCTTATATCAAATTATTGTGTACTGGATTTAGTTGAACACTATGTATGTCAAATGAGAAATGAAAGGCTGACAGATTAGGCCTAATTTATCTGCCTCTAGACAATAAAGGTCAGATGCAAGGCACTTAGTCCTGTGGGACTTTTATATGTTTGGACAGACAAAGTCTGGCAAAATTATCAAAAAGAGTAGTCATTTGAAGTTTTGACTGAAACACGTATTTGGAAGAATGGTCCGAGTAATCGTGGCAGTGGGGGATGGATTGAAATGAGAGAGAAAAGAGGAGTGGTCATGGTCCAGACTGTTGGAGTTAGTTGGCAGCCATTTTGCAGCTGTTGGGAGTTTTTCCTTTGAGAGAGATTTTCAGGAAGAGGGAGGGGAGGGGGCGGGGCATCCGAGAGCGTTACACAGCACTACTGCAGCTGGACAGAACAGGATGGGGGAGGGCCGCATGAGGGGTGGGGACAAGGAAAGGGAGGAGGTGCGGAAAGGAAAAGTGGGTGTGGTCCAGTAATGGCTTTCCTGTCTCATACATACTTTTGAAACATGCATTCTCCAGCCTTTATTACTTTTTTTTCAAAAGAGTTTCATCAGTATCTACATAGTATGTTACCGAAGGGTGCTACTTTGCCTGTAACAAACCTCACTTTCTAAGCTAATTAGTCACACTGGGGTAAGATATAGTGAGACATATCTGAGACATTTTTCTCAGTTTTCTCATGTAACAATACATATAAACATAAACGATACATATTTTCAAACTTCTTTAAAGATTCAAATGGCAGGCAATGTTCCCTTTTTTCTTGTTACTCTCTTAGATTTAAAATCTCTGTCTTTTTGCAGCGTGAGTGTATCTCTATGCACGTTGGCCAAGCTGGAGCCCAGATGGGCAATGCATGCTGGGAACTGTACTGTCTGGAGCACGGGATCCAGCCTGATGGTCAGATGCCCTCTGATAAGACTATTGGAGGAGGTGATGACTCCTTCAACACCTTCTTCAGTGAAACTGGGGCAGGAAAACATGTTCCAAGAGCCATCTTTGTGGATCTGGAACCAACTGTCATTGGTAAATAATTCAATAAAAACAAAATATTACATTTTTACAACTTTAATGTCCCAGTTTTAATCATGACAAATGATTTGTTTGATAGATGAGGTGCGTACAGGAACCTACAGGCAGTTGTTTCACCCTGAGCAGCTGATCACAGGAAAAGAAGATGCTGCCAACAACTACGCCCGTGGACACTACACCATTGGCAAAGAGATCATTGACCTGGTTCTCGATAGGACACGCAAACTGGTAAGCTGTCTATGTGGGCATAAGTAATTTTACTTTCTGGTAGAAAAGTAACGTAATGGGAAATTACTTTTACTTTACTAGAATTACTTTTTCTTTACTGTATACTGTACGTTACTACTTAACCCATTTACAGAGAGAAAAAAAACAAGCAATACATTGTAATCTTCTTTTTAGGCCGACCAGTGCACAGGCCTACAGGGATTCCTCATCTTCCACTCTTTTGGAGGAGGAACTGGTTCTGGTTTCACTTCCCTGTTGATGGAAAGGCTCTCTGTTGATTATGGAAAGAAATCCAAACTTGAATTTGCTGTCTACCCTGCCCCTCAAGTATCCACTGCAGTAGTAGAGCCATACAACTCCATCCTGACCACCCACACAACCCTGGAGCACTCCGACTGTGCCTTCATGGTGGACAATGAAGCCATCTACGACATCTGCCGCAGGAACCTAGACATTGAGAGGCCGACCTACACCAACCTGAACAGGCTTATTGGTCAGATTGTGTCTTCCATCACAGCTTCACTGCGCTTTGACGGAGCCCTGAATGTCGACCTGACAGAGTTCCAGACCAACTTGGTGCCTTACCCTCGTATCCACTTCCCTCTTGCCACCTATGCCCCAGTCATCTCTGCTGAGAAAGCCTACCACGAGCAGCTCTCAGTGGCTGACATTACCAATGCCTGCTTTGAACCAGCCAATCAGATGGTGAAGTGTGATCCTCGTCATGGTAAATACATGGCCTGCTGTCTTCTGTATCGAGGTGATGTGGTGCCCAAAGATGTCAACTCTGCTATTGCTGCCATCAAGACCAAACGCACCATCCAGTTTGTGGACTGGTGCCCTACTGGCTTCAAGGTTGGCATCAACTATCAGCCTCCAACAGTGGTTCCTGGTGGAGACCTTGCCAAGGTGCAGAGGGCTGTGTGCATGCTGAGTAACACCACAGCCATTGCCGAGGCCTGGGCTCGACTGGATCACAAGTTTGATCTGATGTATGCCAAGAGAGCCTTTGTCCACTGGTATGTTGGAGAGGGCATGGAGGAGGGCGAGTTCTCAGAGGCCAGAGAAGATATGGCTGCCCTGGAGAAGGATTATGAAGAAGTGGGCACTGACAGCATTGGAGATGAGGACGAAGAAGGCGAGGAATATTGAAGGATGAAACACCAACAAGCTTTGTCATCACATTCCCAAAGTTATCAAGAACATACATCATATGCATTCCCCACAACATTCTGATAACTGTGATGGTTATATGAAAGGATTATGAATAAAAGTCCTCTTAAACTTGAAATGAACCTGTCATATCTTCTGAGTCAAACAAATTTTATTATTTATTACATTATACAGTCACCCAACAGAAGAATAGGAAAGTATTAAGTAGCAGCAAAAAGAACAGTTTTAATTAACACAAATAAGTTGCTAAAAGAAATACAGAAATCCTTTTTAGGTTGTGCTATTTTCATTTTGGGTCAAGGCCACTTTTCTCTTGCAACATTTCCTAATGTCCACTAGATGACAGCAAATGCAGCCTACATACAAACCTAACTGACCTACCTAGTTATATTTTACTATATATACTATATATTTGACTTTAGCAAGATTTGTCAATAAGTCATCCCGGTAATGATTCACAGATGTAACCTCTGAGACCTAAGTATAGGCCTACCGCCCAAACAGGCCTACTGCTTTTTTTGTCTAAATAAGGCTATAGACCAGTGTTACAGTAGGATATGTGGTAGTAAATACAAAGAGTTTATTCTTTAGTTTAGGCTGCCTTTTTATGCGGTTTAACAATCTATGGGTTTAACCACCTTACTATTGTATTAGGCAACAATAAGCACCATTCAAAATGCAGTCATTCCCATTTCAATTTCTCGTCAGTTATATAATTAGAATATTTTTCACCTCACCTTGGTGTCAGCAGATATCTGTGGCGATCAAAAGCGACGGTTTTATTGATTAGCGACCATTATCGCTGAGCAGCATACCAGGCGCAGGGCGGGGCTTGTGCCGCGGGTAAAAACACTGGCAGCTTCTAGACGCTCTATTTTTTTCTCTCAGCTGACGGTGACGTTGTGCGCGTTGCAGGGGCAGACCGACAGAGCTGCGACCAGCTGCCTAAAACACTTGTTTTTTTTTGTTTTTTTTATTCGTGGGGTGGGGGGTCTGTGGAGTAGATCACTGAGGAACAACGATTTGTGTAACATTAGCAAAGGGGTAGCGAGGCAGACTGATATACAGAGGTGTCACGAAACCGGGAGGCGAGCGGCGAAGGCGTTGCTGTTGTCATTATCCTGGACACGAGGGTAAGTTTGGCCTGAAGGAGGTCCGGTAGTTCTGTTTCATGGTCCTAAGTTGTGTCTTTCGCATAGAGAACAGATACGTCATAGCTAGTGCTAGCACACGCTAAATGTAACCATATTTGGAGGTGTGTCAGGAAAAATAAATTATTTGTTTATTAAGAGGGTTCATATAGTGTTTTTCTCTTGTATAGTGCTTTTTTTGCTATGCAAGTAACTCATGTGTAGAGTTATTTTCGTTAAACTTAGATTAGTGAAATGTCAAGATGCTCGAAATAACCCGTCATGGCGCATTAAAAGTTAAGTTTAACGTTAGTTGTTTTAAGTCACTTTGGAAGTCCCCTCGGCCAAACTGTGCAGCCCACTAATGAGATTGGCATGAAGGTTAGCACACAGTGTATAAATATTCGGTCTGTTTTATTTAAATATAAAACGGTAAACACGTGTTGCATATATCTTGGTGGTAATACAAGTACCTATTTTTCTTCAAATATAATCTAACAACATGTAGCCTGTTGCATTGTTGGTTAATTAAAAGAAAACACAACAAGCAAATAAAAACAATTCAACACATAGTTGTTACACTAGCAGATGTTATAAATATTCAATTAATTGTTCTGATGTAGTTTTCAGGAGTAGTGTGGAGTGACTTGTTAACATGGTAGACTACTATACAATCCTTGGAGTGCCCAAAGCAGCCTCACAGGAGGACATCAAGAAGGCGTGAGTAGACAAATAGACAAACAAGTTACTAAAATATCCCTTCAAATGGTAGCTTTTTTATTTATTTAAAAAAAAAATTAGCACAGTGGTATTGAAGATAATATTGGTATTGAAAGAACAAGGTTAAGTTAAGTTAACAAATTACCCTCTTGTTTTATATTTAGGTACAGAAAACTGGCCCTGAAATGGCACCCAGACAAAAACCCAGACAACAAGGAAGAAGCAGAGAAAAAGTTTAAAGAACTAGCTGAAGCCTATGAAGTTTTGTCTGACAGTAAGGAAGCACATTGCGTGTTTGTTCAAGTTGTTCAATGTTGATTTTGTTGTGTTGTGTTTTCCTTTGTGCAGAGACTAAACGTGATTCATATGACAGATATGGAAATGATCCAAAGAGACACACAGGTAAAATATGCTGTTCCAAATTATAGCATCACGCTTCTTTTTGTTTCGATTTTTCTACACTCAGTCACTTCAAATATTTGTCTTTGCAGCATCCTCCAGTGCAGACTTTTCAGATTTCCCAGGATTTAACTTTACATTCCGCAATCCAGACGATGTGTTCAAGGAGTTTTTTGGAGGCCAGGACCCCTTTGCTAACTTTTTTGGTAAGCATTACTGTATGCCATACTCTGTTTAAGGTAATGCTATTATAAGCACTCGTAAATTGGACTGTTTTCTATTTAGATGACTTCCCATCATTTGGCTCATCCTCCCGAATGGGCCCCAGCAGGTTCTTCTCCTTTCCCTCAGCAGGAGGTAAACATTTTTATGACATAACAATTCTAACTTACTGAGAGAAACACATCTAGCAAGTATTGACATTTTTATCCCTCTTTTCCAGTGGACTTCACATCCTTTTCTTCGATGGGTGGTCTGAATGGGATGGACAGCATTGGCGGAGGAATGGGCAACTTTAAATCGGTTTCTACCACCACTCGTATTGTAAATGGCAAACGCACAACAACAAAAAAGTATGTTAAGTCCTCAGTATAAGTGTTTTATGCTGTATTTAAAGCACTTTACTCCAGGTATATTCTACTCCACATAGTGTTGCGGGAGGCATCGGTGCCAAAAAATATTTAAATGACTATATCTTCACAAAGGAGATTTATTACTGCTTTACCCTCAGTGTTCCATAAAATAAGTCTGTATCGTAAATGTTCTTTCCACTTGTCTTGTCTTTCAGGATAAAAGAGAATGGACAGGAGAGAGTTGAAATCGAGGAGGATGGACTTTTGAAGTCTGTTTTAATAAATGGTAAGGTAACAAATTATCCTATTGAGGTATTGGCTTAAAGCAAGACCACGTAATGTTTTAGCTTAACTATGTAGGCCTGAAAAATCATTCAAAATAATAGTCTCAAATTCAAAACAAATGTCTTGCCAAAACCCACATCAAGTCTAACTTACGTCAAAACTTTCCAAAACTCCCATTTGTCTCCATTTGTAAGTGTATCCTGAAAGGTTACACAATGATGTACTAGTACATAAAGATACATACTGCCACTCTTGATATTTCTATTTAATAGTATGCGTAAGTTAACTTTCTTTTGCTTGCACACATACACATGCTGGACTCTTGTTGTTGCAGGTGTGGAAGACGAAATGGCTCTTGCTCTGGAGCTGAGCAAAAGAGAGGGCCTGCCGCAGAAGCCACAGCTCCAACCCAGCAGACCTCCCAGTGACCCTGAAAGACCCCGCCACAGCCCTCACTCTGCAGGGACAAACCGATCTTTCAGCTCGGCACCATTTTACAACTATAGTGATTTACTGGGTGAGAGTCCGGATGATGATGAAGACGACGAGGATCTACAGATGGCAATGGCGTACAGTCTGTCAGAATTGGAGGCCAAGCAGAGAGCGGCTGCTACCGACTGTTTATCAGGTGCTCGGGGCGGGGTCAAAGTCAAAATTGATAAAACTTTGAGGGTTAGGCAGGTGAATACAGACGATCCTAAAAAGGATGTTCAAGACGAGAACGATACGGTGCAGTTTAGGGTGAGCTTTCCCCCTGAGTCACCCACTACATCAAACAGCACGCCAACTTCAGCCTCAGAAGTCACTGCCCCAAGTCATTGCAGTAATGAGCAGTCTGAAAATAGAAATAGTAGTTTGAAAAAGAAAAATAAGTGTGGATGCATTCTCTGCTAATACAGCGTGTGCCTCAGTATTTGGTGTGTCATTTTTTTATACTCAAGAGATAATAATGTGATTGCAAGATTCTTACAATTACCTAATGACATTTTTTTTTAATTAACACATAACACTTAAGAGATAAAAAGTAAAAAAAAAAAAAAAACTATTATGAACAAGGTTTGTATTTGCTGTAGGTTTTCTTATTGGGACATTTTCTTGGTCTTGTTATGCTTGAATATTAATAGAAATGATGATTATGAGTGCATAGTTAGTATTTGCCAAAAAGGTGAAAAGGAATATCCACAGCACAATTGGTGAATGAAATAGATTCAGCCAACAATCATTGTTTGAAGTTTTACATTTTATATAATATTATCAGATATTTGTTACACATACATTCCGACAGTTAAGGAATGTACTAATCTTTCAGGTAAAAAAAGATAATACAATGTGTGTATTTAAGCCAGCATTAAAAATTCAAAAAAGGCCTTAACATAAGTATTGATAACAGTTACAATCACTGTTAATACATGCAATTAAACTGATATGAATGCACTTTTACTATTACATATGACATTTGATCCGGATTAAATTCTTAATTTGTATTACATTTTTCTGCTTTAAAAATATACATCTGACATATATCATACTTTTAATTTTAATTGTAAATGTTTGAATGTTCAGAAAAATGCCTTCTTAAAGGCATCTTTAAATCTTAAACACAGTACCAAGTAAAAAAAAAAACGTAATTAAATACTTAGACTTATTATACTATAAATATTATAAACTGCAACTGCCTTTGAAACTGCATCATTGTAAAATGTTCGACAAATGATCAGTTGTATTATGCTGATTACAAAGCTTAAAGTTCTACAAACGATGAAGGACTTGGCAAGTTGATTGGTGCTGCTGTAGAGTGGGATACAGATTAACAATGCTGCTGATCTTATTTAAAATAGAAAATACATATCAAAATTGTCTATTTTTTCCCTCATGCTGATGATGCTAATTGGTTGCAGAAAGGATAATGTGACAGATGGTTTTTCATAAATCTGCTCTATTTGTAATGCATTACCTGTTGTTGTTTTTAAAGGAAGCAAATAAAGAATAACTTCAAGATTAGCTGTGATATTTGATTCATTGTTGCAATGTCATTTTATGCAGCAAGGCAGGACTAAATGAGTTGCATGATTTTTAACCATTTAGAATCAGAGGGGAAAGCTGAATTATGATATTAAGAAGTATATATATATATATATATATAAAAACTGACATTTTGACATATATTTTCTTGTAAATTAAACTTACGTGAAAGTACAGAAACACTTTTTTCTAACTTTAGCGTTATTATTAGGGTTTTAATTGCATTCAGATTTGTCTTAAACTTGGTGCTTATCGTTTCAGAGTCAGACTTCGAGGCCTTCACAAGCTAACCGATTGGCTCATGCTGCTCTGTGCCCTAACCCTGCCCAGAGGTAAACCACCAGTGTGATGCCACTAGAAACTTGTTCATCAATCCCCTTTTTCCATTTAGCATCATCCTGTACATTCTACAAGCGCCTAATGTTTTCAGGTCACATTATAACAAGTACAAATGTCTGCTATTAAATGACCGTAACTATAACATGTCCATGTACATTTATTCTTACAGGTTACATATCCCATGGTGCACTTGTCTCCTCGTCATGACGTCTACCTGCTGAATGAAACCTAAAAAGATACAAATCTGTATTTTGTATGTATGTGTGTGAAGATGATGGAACAATACACTGGACAATATGTATTTATTTATAAACGTAAATTTTAAGTAATGGCTGCAAACCTGGAAAAAGTTTCACATCTCATGAAGGTGGAAATAATTTATAAATATAAATAAAATAATTTTGAAAGAGATATTTAGAGCAGAGAAAATAAAGTGTTTTCTGCTGACCGTGTAATATTACTTACTTATGATTGGTAGTATTATATTTGTATGTGGCAAAACACATCAGTTTTATCTGACACTGACAGAGACTAATCTAAGTTAAATATTGTTTCTTTTGCTTCCAGAACTGTGACCAAAGACCAGCTGCAGGCAACCATCAGAAAAAACACAAACTACTTTATAAGGCGATAGTGTTGATAATAGCTAATAGCCATTTAAAATAAATAGATTCAATATATGACCACTAAAGATGACAAACCAGTTTTTAAAACAAAACACAATATATAGATATTCTTTGCTGCATCACAACACAAATTTATTCAGGTCAAGTCAAAAATACATTTTTTATAGTTATTTTCTATATGTCTGCTACATGAAAAACAATCATTGGGGTCCATTATTTACATCAAATCCCCATAGTGTATACATACAACAAAAGAAGCAGACAAAATGAGTCTTTGTGAGTGGGAGAAAGAGAAGGCAGTGTGAACTGGTGTGGGCAATGTACTGCACTTGCTGTAAAATGACAAGTGCGTAAGAAAAACAATCCTTGTCAAAGGAAAATGACTTACACGTGTAAAACAGACACACTGGACTGAATCTTATATTGTGGTGGACACAGGTGTATCACACTCCAAAAAGGATAACCCTGCCAATTCTGTTTCTATTTAATAACATTTGTGTCATCATAGAGTAGTTATGCTTTCAGAAAGTCAGCAGGTGTAAAAATAAAAAAAGATAAAATGTCTTTTTGGGGGAATTCTCTGCAGTCATATAGAAGTGCTTTCTATGGCATAACCCTAGCCCCCTGCTCACCAGCACAGGCACAGTGTTGATTATTTGGTTAATCAGATATTTGACGTTGAGTAAATCTGTGCTATAATCTAATCTTTTCATAGATAGTATATTCCACTTTTTTTTATAATCATTTCTGTTCAAAATACATTCCAAAACAAATTAGTAGTTGGGAAAACACAGCATGCTGAAAGCAAGAGCAGTACAGAAGTGTGTCTTATTTACAACAATGGCCAGACAGATGTGACAGGTTGGTACGATGTTGTCCTTATGAGTGTATTTTTGTGCATGCCTGTGCATAGCCACAGTGTCCTCAGATGCTGCTGCTTACTGTGGCAGGGCTTTCAAAATGGCATTCACTTCCTCAGCTACAGCTGTCAGAGCAAACTCAAATTGGTCCTAATGAAAGAAAAGGCAAAAAAGTATTATATTATATTTAGAAATATATTTAGAAATAGACTGAAAAACACACAGTCACTTTGGTCTTACCTTTGTGCGGACCAGTCCTGGTCTCTGGTCTCTGATGTGCTCCAGTGCAGCTGCAATGTCAATCTCCTTCACTCCTGGTGGTAGATAATTATGTAACTGTTATTAATGTCTTCACCTTACAACATTATATAGTGGAAAAAATCAACAGTGAAAACGTGAAAGATTTGGTCACAGCAAAAACCATTGCCAAATAGGTGCAACTAGAAATGTTACAATAACCTTTTGGAGATGTTTTTGACGTGTCCACTCACCTTTAGCCATGCGGTTCAACACCATGTCAATCAGGATGTATGTGCCAGTCCTTCCAGTGCCATCACTGTGTAAAAGAACAAATGTACCATTGTTATATGATGATAGCAATTACAGACGTTAAACTATTACTTTAATATATATCATTTTATATACGGTACATATATTTAAACAATTGGAATTCTCCTTACTTGCAGTGAACAATGATGGGGCAGGATCGTCCTCTGTAGCATTTATTTACCTTCCTGAAAAGAAAATAGGATAATTTGGGATAAAAACACAGGTCAACTTTTATGTACATTCATAAACCCCTAGTTAAAAATATAAAACAAAAGAACACAGTTTCCTGCAGAGCTTTAAGTGCTAGTGCATGTGGTTCCAAAGAAAGCATTTAGGGCAAACAAGTAAATGATGGAGTGAGAAGAATAGCTAATGAGTGGAAACACAAGATAATGAGGTCCACAGTAAAACTGGGGAAAAATGTCAAGACTGAAAAATGACATGATGTAAATGTGGAAAAATCAGAAAGAAGGAAGCCACAGATTCACTGTCCCTCTTGCAGTAGCCAGTCACACCTGCCAATGCTCATTTTTGTGACTATGCAACTGGAGCCAGAGTACTAGCTGCAAACCACAAAAATGACACTGGGAGATGTTAAAATACAAACCTATCAACCTGCACACTGGGAGAGAGGGAGAGAGAGAGCTATGATGGAGAACAGAGTGTGAAATGGATTATACAGTACCGGCTGACAATGCACAAAGGTACATTGACATGAAAGGTGGGAAACAGAAAATATCCAGTATGGAGGAGATAGAAGTGACTGAAGCTCACTGAGTCACCACAAAATATTAAACATTGATTGTCCATGTGCAGTATTTGCTTTCTAAAAATAAGATAAAATGTAAGTTAAATTATATAAACTGGAATTGGATTGAACAATACTAGACCAAGCTAGAATTTGCATAACATGGCATATTAAGGTCTCATTTCACTAATACAACGTTGCCAGTGCGTTGCCATGTCTGCTTTATAAATGGAGACCACAGTGATTTGTTTGTGCCCTGTCTTACCTGCGGAAGTCCAGAAGTGGTCGGGTGGAGGTTGGGATACCGTCAGCCGGCCAGCTCAGCAGATGAAATTGTGTCAAGGTTCTTGTCTCCTGAGTTTGGACATTCTTCAGGTAGAAGCTACGCACCAAGAAGTCCTTGCACCAAATGTGCTCTGATACCAGGTTCACCTGAGCAGGCAACAGAGTTAGGAAGAAATGAAACAATCACACCAAAACTTAATAAAAAGAAAGAAATGTAATGATCCTGTTGTAACAATGATATAAATGCATACATAAAGGATGCCACCAGGGGGCGACTTAGTATAAATTGACTCACTTAACTGTACAGGTTCTCAAATAACAAATACAATACTCTTACTGTTTTATATGCAGGACTGACAGTGAGCTTATAGATACAATAG
Organism: Perccottus glenii; assembly: GCA_024416835.2. Lineage (NCBI taxonomy): Eukaryota > Metazoa > Chordata > Actinopteri > Gobiiformes > Odontobutidae > Perccottus > Perccottus glenii. Next base: position 19,058,948 of record CM044560.2, on the reverse strand, counting down.
TTTATGTTGTATATGGCCATCTCTAGCAGACTAGCATTTTCCTTAAACAGCAGATTTGATTGCATAATATTATTGTTAGTGTTGAATCAGTGGCTTTCCCTACAGTAGAGCAGTGTCACACATGTTAACTGATGAAAGCAGACACACTGGTCAAATATGCTATGTGTAATGACAGAAAATTAATTACACCAGAAAACGGACCTCATAAATATGATAAAGTGATGATCCCTCATCTGGCCAGTAACGCTCACACTGCTTTTCTCCATCCTCCACGAGAGCTGTCATCATCACTATCACTGTGCAGCCGTTCTCCCACACCATCTGTGGCCAACACATAATGTACACACAAGATGTACATATAGATCAAATTATTACATGTGCACAAATAGTACATTTTGTAAACTACTCAGTGAGAAGTAATAAAAAAAAACCTGACCTGCCAGAAATCAGCCACAGTGTGGGGCAGAGGTCCCTGTGTGGCGATATACGCTGGCTGCCGAGGGTCATGGTCAACCTAAGGAACAAAAGTGATGAGTGATTTCTTTAGCCTAAAACATATAAGTATCATCAAATTGTACCTACTAACATTTATAAGATAAGATAAAATGTTTAGCTCAAAGCAGTTACACAAAGGGGTTTAAGGGGGAGATTATTTAAATGAATTATTTACATGATAATTAATAAACAACAACAACACTGTAGATATTGTGTTTTTAAAGTTCTTACAATGATGCTGGCATTGACGTAATCTTGTTTATCGGGGTTCATCTCAGACTTCAGCTTCACTCGAGTGTGATCATCTGGAAAAAATGATAAACCAAATCAACTATTACGAATGAATGAATAAGCAACGTCTCTTCATCTTAGGCTCCTGGTGTAGTTTTATTTTAAGTTTTAGTAGAGATGTACAATGTACTGTATGTGTATTAGTGCAGTGTTTAATTAAGCTTACAGGGGAGGGACTCAGCATGTCTGTTTTTGTCCTTGTTGATTTCTTCCTGACCCACAGCAACTGAACTTGGCTCAGCTTGATAGGAGCACAGCGCCTCCCACTCTTTCTGAAGACGATCCTTGTTACGCAGGTGATCCTCCATATAGGCCTTAAGAGGAAATAACGTTAATGCTGAATAGAGTGCATTATTGTTTATGCTTTTTTACCAGCAGTGCATGTCTAATACATTTATATTGTTTTACCAGTATCATGTGACCAGTTGAAATATCCATGTTTGACTGGGCCGGCTCTTCGCTCCATGAAGGGGTGGAGCTATGGGTAGAGGATGGGCTGTGCTGTGGGCCGTCACTGAACTGTGAGGAAACGCTGCTGACGCGGGATGTATCTGTCCCCCTTCGACCACCGGCTCCGGTGCCTATCGCTGATCCAGCCACGCCTCCGCTGACCCCAGCCACACAGTCCTGGCGGCACAGGGACGACTTAGATGCCATGTGTTGCCGACATAGCTCCTGAATGAACACAAAAGCATGTCTAACAATTTTTAGACTTGTAGCTTTTTTGGTCAGTCTTGATATTTTTGTCAAGGTTAGATTTAGATTAATAAATGCTGCTGTAGTTTTATAGATGCTGTGTATTCAAAAGGAAATGTATTCAGACATTAAAGAATTATCACATTGGACATTGGATTTATCACAATCAGAAAAAAAAAATTGTTAAGTTATAAAAAAAAGAAGATATAATATAAGAAATAAACAGATTTAAGCCTATGGTGGGTTTAGATAAACATTTCTAGTCATATCATAATTTCATAATGTAATAATGTGTAGTATAGTATGTGTAATGCTTATTGTGTGTGAAACTGACCTGAGTACGTCCCCTCACCTGGTAGTCAAAGTGAGTTTCTGCTCCTGCCTCAGGTCCTAACCCCAACTTTCCATTGGCTACCTGCTGAACGTAATGCTTGAAACAAGCGACGGCCATGGCCAATACAAGCACCCCTCCCACAATTGCCATGGAAACTAGTGTGATGACTGTCCCACTGGAGCTCTGGGAAACCCTGGTCACCTGTGGGAGACCCCGTGCATCTGTTCTCTATGGAAAAAACACATAAATAAAGACAGAAAATGTAAATTGTGCTATTCAACTGAGCTGTGGTAACCTGTACTTTATAAATATAGGCGTTAAGGTGTAAGGAATGGAAAGGTTTTGTCTTTTTTTTTTTAAATAACATTACTTCCTTTGTAACTATAAGTGACAACAAAAGAGCTAACTTTTGATGTTGAGGTTTAGAGACAGAGGTTTACGTGGTCAGAAATGTATACCCTGAGAACCCATTAAAAGGCGGCAGTGCTGAGTGGAAAACAGTGACCAAGCACAAAGCTCTTATTGGTGCAGTAAATCTCAGTCTTCCACTGGGTGTCCACCTCTTTATTATCTTTCATTTGCACAGTTTTCCACAACATATAATTCAACATAGCAGGCTAAGCAATTGTACACAGCTAGTGCACAGAGCTGTGATGACTCTAATGACAAACCAAAACAACTAAGAAGCAGTGAGCTATTTATCATAAAATCTTCCAATAGCAGAGGGAATGTTACTATTTTCCCAATTAATTTTCCCCTTTCTTCTTATTGAGACTTTAATTCCTCTTCACCAAATTTGTGAGCTTGATAATAATTCTGAGCCGTCTGGTTGGATAAACAGAATAATGAGGTTAACGACACCTGTTGCCATAGCACCTGGGATCTAGGGTGGAAGAGATAAAGCACCATGGCAACAAGTGGAATGTTCGCTGTTACGAGTTGTCGCCTTGCTGATTTGATCAAGCCACTTGCCCTCTGGGTGGCACACACTCGCAGCCACACATTAACACAGACCCTGGCGTGACATTATTTTCTAGTCTTTTTCCTGCAGGCTAACAAATACACTACAGTGGTTGATTATAATTATGAACCTATAGCTTTGTGTCTTAGCATGTTAAAATAATAGAAGGTGACAATGGGGGGTTTCTATCTTTGTTGTCTGGACAACTTCTCCATGTGTAACTGATAAGACCAAGGAAAAGGAAATTCTCCACAGTGTTAAAAGTGTGAAGTGTACCTCGCCTACACCAGTCTGTACGATCTTTAGACCGGTCTCTGACTCCAAGAAGTTCTTTTCAGAAACTGTTAAGACAAAACAAAACATGTAATACTTACATTCAACCAACAGAATGTTATTACATGCACTAGATATTTATATAAATCAAATAAAAGCTCATTCTAAAAGGACAAACATGTGAGTGAGAAAACATCTGTGTTGCTTTTACATTAGTGGGTTAGTGTGTTTGCGCCTCACCTGCTTTAGCGGCCACCTCTGCAGCTGTCATGTTGTGTTCATTCTGCCGGATGCGAAATGTCAAAGCAGGACCTACCACACTAGTAACACAAATACACATGGTTGCTTTTTTCTGAAGAGAGTAATGCCTGTATGGAATTGAAATGCTATGTACCTGATGTTAATGAAGCTGCTAGTTGTCAGGTGAATCTTATTAGCCAGTAGCTCCAACAGCTTGACTCCATCATACAAGCTTAGGGACCTACAAAGAAATTGAGTTACCGTAACATATAATTGAATAGCTATTCTTCCTGATAGCATGTCTTTTTACAATAATTACCTTTGGTTGGTGACAATGTAGCCGTACTCCTCTTTGGCTCCTGTGCCCTCGACCAGTGGGGGTTTCTGCTCCTTTGGCCCTAATTCAATTTCAGTGAGAGGCGGCGGAGAGGCGGGTAGGGGATGTCCAGCTGTCTTGGCGGGAGATGGGGCTGGTACTGAGGGAGAAGAAAAGGCAGGAGGGGCGTTGGGGGGAACCGGAACCGGAGCAGGCTTCTCTGGTTTACCTGTCGCACTGTCTGTTTTTAGCAGCTGTGGAAACCATGTATAAATTATAGGTAAAAGAGCAGTGTTGCACATGCATTTAAAAATGTACATTTTCTACCTATTATCATTTTGACAGCTACGTACCTCTTTAAGAGCAATTTCTTTCTCAAATGGATCTGCTATTAAAACAGAGAAACTCTTAGGAAAAGACACACAAACATTTTTATATACAGTACATTTTAGCACTTGTTTTAGAGGTATTTTGATGTAGTATTTTGACCTGACATAGGTAATGTACCAGATTTGTCTTGGGTTTGCAACAGCTGCAGAATAAGGGCTAGTTTGTAGAGCTGCTCTTGACTGAGATCTCTGGGATCAACTCTGTAACGCTGTAAGACTCCTGACATCCTCTGAAGCAAGCCATCTGTTACAGGGTAAAACAATATGTTTAATTACAATTGTGTGCAGTGCAGAAGAGCAAAAAGGTTAGAATGTATTTACATTTAATTGTGTTGGATTAAATAGCCCATTATTAAAAAATATATTTACCATTGTTACCATGCACAGAGCTAATATCCTGAGGAGCCTTCTTGCTTTGCACAGCTGGTTGCCTGGCTGTACCAAGTCTCTCCTCTATGCTGTAGTCCTCCACATAGTCCACTGGGATCTCCAGGTCTAGGTCCTCATAATAAGGGAGACCTGTGTAGCAGAAGAACAGGTTTATGACAAATTCTGATTTTTATATTTTGGGTAGTTAATACTTTTGTGATAGTGTTATGGAACATGTGAGAACTTTTAACCTGCAGGATTCATAGGAGCGGGTCCTCTGTGTCGATACGAGGGTTGCGCAGATGCCAGATAGAGTGATAATGCTTCCTGCAGCAGCTGTCTGTCATGCTCCCTCTCTCGATTAGCCTGGGATCGTGAAGAAGGGCGGGGGTATCCAGCTGCTGCCCCAATGAGAGATCTCTCCACATCATCCTGGTACCTGTGCTGTAAAAACAAATGCCTCTTATAGCAATATGAAGTGCTTTATTTATAATGCTCTAACTATAATAATTAAAGAGATTATATGCAGGATTTCCAGGGAAATGTGTGTAAACAAACTGTGTCCCAGGTCTTACCCACTCTTTTAGACTTCTTGACTGCCATATACTCAAAAACATGCCTGCGGACACATACAGTTTGTTCTGTTGGGCCTCATGGAGTTTCACAGATGAGCATATTTTTTAGGGAAGTCCTGCATATTATACTTTAAATGTAATATGGCTAATCATTAATGCTAGATGTACTTAACAATAAAAGTCTTGACCATTTACAGAAATGTCCCAGGTACAAACATAACTTTTTAAACATGGTGTTTACGTGACACATGTAGGCACCTGGTGGTATGAATATGGATCAGCTGAAGCTGTCTGCATTCGTAGAGGGGACTGTGGGGGTTCAACAATCATGTAGTCCACATAGTTCCCACCAGGAGGCGTGGAGATAGACTTGTGTGGATGTGGGCTGTGATGTTTGGTTCTGAAAAGCCAAATCAAAAAATTGTAATTCAAACTACAATGCAAGAATTTTTTTTTTTCAGAAATGTGTTTGGAAATGTGCAAAATGTGTACACCTTTTAGGGACTACTTACTGGACTGAGTATGGGGACTGCGAAGAGGATGAGTTGGGCTTAGTAGTTTGGGTAGTGTGGGGAACTCTCTTCAGTTCCTTTGATAAAATATACTGGGTGATGTCATCCTGCCAGGAAAGACCTGCGCAAAAACACATCAGCAATAAACACATTATCAAAGACAGTGTTAAGTTTAAGACTTAAAATCCATAATTACTGCTGGGCATTAAAATGTCTGAACCTTTAAAAAAAATAGATAACTTTTGTTTAAAGCGTCAATGAATTAAAGAATGCTTTAAAATATCTGCATCTAAATTTATTGTTCTTCATTTACAAAATGTTAAGTGAACAGAAAAGAAAATCCAACCTTGTTGCATGAGCTGTTTGAGGACTTCTTGCATCCTTTTCAAAATAGGAACTGACACTTGGTACTGGACCTGGTCTTGCTTTGAAGTTCGACACTGACCAAACAGCCCATCTAGAAAAAAGAACACATGAGATTTTCAAACTATACGCTCTGCTTTACCTTCATTTAAAAAGTGTAATGTAGAGCCCACAACACGCAGGTCCGCAGTAGTGACTCATAGTTCTGAAGTCCAGCCCACACACAATGCTACTGTCACTCTTAGTCCATGTACTTGACTTTTGTTTTTTCTCTTGAATTCATGTCATAGCTTGACAAAAGCGCTTTGTCCATTTACTTGAAAAATATCAAAAGGTATGCAATTCCATTCAGTCAATTAGCACCACAATTAACTCTAACTCTCTTTTTTTTTTCATTTTTGCAGCTGACCTAAATGACCTGGTTGTTCAAAATATCAGCAGAGATATTTCAAACTATCGCAAAGCTATGCGACTCATGCATTTTATTTGGTGCACTGATGACTCACCACAGCCACTAAAACACACATGAACCGACCTGCCACAGTAAAATGGTGAAGTGCAATACTAAACAGATTACTGCGGATTATTCCTCACTAAAGCTGCAAATGTGACACAGAGCAGCTTAGATTTTTACATTAAGTAAGTTCTTCCTATCTATCATGCTTTAAATTAATATTTATGATATATTGTAAGTCAAGAATAATTACTCATTTTAGTCTGCTCCCTGACTGTATGACCCAATGGTTGTCAATACATTGTGACTGGAGATTTATTTCAGATTTAATTGTTAATGACAAGTCAGATTATTGTAACAAGAAGCGCAGATACAATACAATGTATAATATCAGTACAAATATCTGGTGGGATTCCCTTTGTCGAGCTGATTGATGACAAAGAGGAGAGATGTGGGAGGAGGATGTGAAATGGATGAGAGGATGAAGATTGGATTGCAACTATTTTTGGACCCTATGTTATTTCTATTAATATATTTTTTAGGAGCAAGAGTGGAATTTGCCAACACAACTTGAGGAATTTGGAACATTTCTCATCATTTCATTTGCGGCAGATGTAACAGACAGTATTTTAATTAAAATAATCCTGGTATGAATCAACTGCATCACAATCATCAATGGCATATGACAACTTTAATTGAATTAAAACTGTGTACAACTGTGTAGTCCATGCCCACAAGTGACACCATCTGATGTTAAAGGACAAAATGCCAGAAAACAGTTCTTAAATGTTTTACGTGACTTTATTCTCTTCCATATGAAAAACACCATACTACATGGATCACGCCAAAAAGTGGAACTTGCATATTGGAGATTTTGAATAACATAATATGATGGCTTTTACTCTTCTGCAATAGTAAACCTGGATTGGCCTTTGAGCACTAAAGGTGTTAATTTCCATTTCAGAAAATGCATCTGGCTAAAGTATATCAATTAATTGTCCCAAAAAGAATATGCTATATTTACATGTTGATCATTTGTCCCACAGACCAAGTGCTTTTTGTATCTTTTTTTTGACCGTGAGGTTCTCGCTGTTGTTAAGCAGAAACTGGATGTTTTATGTCCGGTCAGTGATTCACACACAACATGAACCACGGGTTACATGATCAAATATGAAGAAGACCACTACTTCTGTCCTCCAGCCGGGCGTAATATACATGAACAGACACCAACTGACCTCGCGGGATGGATACAAACTTTAATGGCTGATTATTAGGCCACAGCCAAGACAACTGAAAACATTATAACCTTATAAAGCCTCAAAACATCATCATTTAAATACACTATTTTTACAACAAAAGTAATGCCTAAAGGAAACAGAAGCAGAAGAACAAAAACAATTTCTTAAACAACATTTTCCATCTGTAAAATCTGGTAAGACACTTGTCTGTCTATGAAAGTCAGGAAATAATTTATTTAGAGTGCTGCTTGATTGCTTCAGTTAATAAAGACCCAAAAGGACGAGTATGTTTTCTATTGATTTTCCTGTTGTCTCTAGTGGGCACAGAAACCCTTCATCTGAACAAACCATATTAGCTTCATTTCTGTATTCATCACAATGAGATGTAAAAGCAGTGTATTTATGGACATTTTCCTTTTCTTCGAGTGTACAGACTAAATAATCTGTTCTCCCCTGCAACTGTTGATCTAACACAGAACCCAAATGCGTAACAATGTCAAGCCCTGTGTCTGCTCCTGAGCTGCATGTTACTCTAGTCCATTTTTATATTCCACCCAATGGCTGTGCATGTGCGTAAAAGCAATTTTCAGAGATGTGCGTAACTGTGTGTCAGTGACTCATCACTGTATTAGCACAACAACTGTGGGGGTGTCGACCTCACTGTGATGTCAGTGTTGCTATAGAGACAGCGGGGGCAAGGGAGGGGCTTTGCTAAAGAGGAGGATAGAGAGAAAAGGGTGCAGGTGACGGGGAAAGACAGAGACGGCAGAGAGAGATGAAGTGATGGACAATATGTGTGTCTATGACTAGTATTCAGGCCCCAGTCTTGGGAACATTATGTGTACTTACCATCTGAGCAGAACTGTTCCCTTGTGCACAGTTTCCTCTCAAATAGGCAACCTGACCATAGACAAAAAAAGGTTACAGATAAAACTCAATCTCCATGGCAATGGTGGAAACAGACTGAAACAAAACATACACTAAAACACTTAACCTGGATTACTCATTATAATTTGCCTTTCAGCTCACAGTGTTATACAAAAAGACTCATCAGCTACTATTGTAAAAGTCAAACCCACACAACACTTCTTTTTTTAAAGTGGTTATTTCTGCCATGCCTCTAAAAGCATACATGTCTGACATTTGAAATACCCAAATTTCAGTTAGATGTATTACAGTCATATCCTCAAAACAAGCTGGAGCATTTATCTTTCTATGTAAACCGACAGCTGAAGATAAACACTGACCTAAATTTATAAATGTCAAATTTCAATACAAAAGACTTACAGCTTCAGATTCTCAGAGCTTTCAATACAGAGTAGTGTTATTAATATTTAGTTTCACCTGTGCTATATTTTTGGTTGTTCTTCTTTGCTTCTTATTTTGGGGCTGGTGAGTAAGACCTGTGAGGCACTGTGGGAAGGAGCAGCTGGCTGGTTATAGATAGCAACCAAGCGCAGTGTGCATTCACAGAGAGCTGCCTGGGCTTTTTCTATTAGGCTTCTACAGTATATCATTACTTCTTCTACTTTTGAGAGAAAATTAGATGGCACTATTACTCTGAGATGGAGTTATGTATACACTAGAGTGTCATATATTAGAATAAAATGGATACAGAACTACAACAGGCTGAGTGAGTGGGCGTCTCATATGACTCTAACGCTTTTAAACTTTTCAGTTCTGTAATGTGAAACTTACTATTACTTGCAAATGCATCCAATTTTATTTTATCTCATGTAATATGAGCTAGTTTAAGACAGAAGACAAAAAAATAAACAAAGTATGAAATGCAATAAAACTATGAGATCACCGTGTTGGATGGAGACTAGCTCTTCATGTTCAAGAGATCAATTGGTCGTTTAAGCTTTTATAAAACATGCAAAAACATGCTGTTAATCTTCTAATTGCAATTAACAGGTGCGTCTATACAAGCTGATTTACAAATTAGTAATACGAGACAGATTGTGTTGTTCACTGTTTACCTACTGGAAACTTGTTAAATTATTCGACAGGTTAGTGAGAACAGACTGAATTAATCTAACTGTCTTCTTCAAATGAAATGTCACATCATATTTTGTTAAGAAAGAAGACCTAATATGGTGTTTGTCATGGCAACAGGCCATGGGGGAAGGGAAGGGAATTGACTGGCCAGAGAGACGACAGGTCTGAATTGAACAGTGCTTGTAGATGGACAGCTGAACATACGGATGCAAGGCTAATCATCAAAACATACTCAAGTATGCTTAAGCCTAAGAACTGGGGTTAAGGAAAGTCGGTGTAACGAAGAAAGGGAAGTTTCTATCCATGGTGATCATTACATGGACTTTGCACAATTGTGTAATATTGTATGTCTTTTTCTATTTTGTCATTTACTTGCCAGGACTTTGCGAGCATAACCATAAGTAAGTATTATGAGCATCACACTAGTTTAGTCACATCTATTTCTATGATCGAGCTGCACTAAATGTCCATGTTGCTGAGCAGTTTGATGAAACAATAGTCATTGAAATATATGATTACAAAAAATGTAGAGTACTAATGTTCACGGAATTGGTCTGTGACTAAGAAGAGTCCCAGACACAAAATATCTCAATTGAAATGTGATATTAGTGAATCTTTTGCAGCAATTTAACTCAGTGATAAGTATGGATTTGCTGTCAGTCAACTCCGGCCAATAACTGATCTTCACACTGTAACAATCATACAGCCGCTGTTGTCAATATGAAACATGCCACACTTGTACCATTCTTTGGACTCTGCAGTGGTTTAATTACACATGTTCTTACACATGTACAAGAAACACTGGACCAGATTGGTTTTAGATGCTGGAGAATATGAGAAGTACTGTATGCTCAGGATTCGTCTTGCAAGTTAGAAATATATATGCATGGTTACACTTAACACAGCTACCACTACATCATAAAAAAAATATAGATATGGATTCTTTTAACAAAAGACTACCCCTTCTCAGTTTACAATGGCTATCCATGGACACATCTCAACAATATCCCTAGATCACTTAGTTATCACTTAGTAAAAATAAAGCATGGAAATAACCTGTAAGATTCTTGCAGCAATACAGCCTACAGTGACTTCAGTCATATAACCCTTGGCATCTTACCGTATTTCTCTGACCCTCCTGTTTGACACAGCACAGTTAAAACCAGCAGAGCGCGCCACGACAGGAGCTGTCTCATGGTCCCCTGAAGACTGGTGTTGACAACAGCGACCGCGGAAGGAGGAGGAGGAAAAGGTGCAAAGAAAAAAAAAGGAAGCAGAGATGTGGAGTCCCTTTCCGTGGTCCCTTCCCCCCCTTCTGTTTGCCCCGGGTTTAATTCAAATCCCCATAATGTCAAACTAGATCCACGGCCAGCTTCGAGACCACCGGAGACCCATGTGAGAGAGAAATGGGAGAAAAATGGCTGAGAAAACTGATATTTCTCACAGAGAGGGCGGGGCTTTGAGGATGCACTCGCGACAGCTCGCTGCGGATAACGGTAGACCTCATGATGACGACACGAGCTTTGATTCAAGACACCTATGGCGACAGGTGGAGGTCCGTGTCAGTATATGAGGATTATAGTCTCTCAGTATGGTAGGCTAATCAAAGTGATGCAGGCTATTTATAACTGCCAGGTCTGAACAAATAAATAAATAAAAAGGTCTAGGTGTAATTTAATTTATAATAGAATATGCATATTTATTTTACTTTATGTTATAGGCTTTATATAAGCTTCTTAAAAGAACAGACCTGGTCCTTGTGTCTCATCCTCATATTAAATGTATTAAAACACAATGGGTCTAATCTTATAACAGGCAGGCTGGTATAGGCACATGTTAACAGACTCTGATA